>CAVMBS020000103.1:0-15381 GCA_963678695.2 Diplodus puntazzo
TCAAGTGAAATTATACTCAAAGTGTCTCAACTTTACATTATTACACTATCTAAAAATGGTTTCAGTTGTCTTTTCTTTCGTTTCAGTTAGAAGTGTTTTCTGGCCAAATCAAGCTTTTCAGAGCGCTAGAAGCGTGTTTTCGCCCTAATGATGCACGAAGCTGTAAATCCGTCAGAAATGCTTTCTGAAATGAAATTATTCCAAAGTGTCTCAACTTTGCATGATTACACTATCTAAACATGGTTTCAGCTGTCTTTTCATTCGTTTCAGTCAGAAGTGTTTCCTGGCCAAATTGAGCTTTTCAGAGCGAAAGAAGCTTGTTTTCGCCCTAAGGATGCACTAAGCTGTTTTTCAGTCAAAAATGCTTTCTCAAGTGAAATTGTACCCAAAGTGTCTCAACTTTGCATGATTACACTATCTAAACATGGTTTCAGTTGTCTTTTCATTCCTTTCAGTCAGAAGTGTTTTCTGGCCAAATTAAGCTTTTCAGAGCGAAAGAAGCTTGTTTTCGCCCTAAGGATGCAAGAAGCTGTAAATCCGTCAGAAATGCTTTCTGAAGTGAAATTATACTCAAAGTGTCTAAACTTTACATGATTACACAATCTAAACATGGTTTCAGTTGTCTTTTCATTCGTTTCAGTCAGAAGTGTTTTCTGGCCAAATTGAGCTTTTCAGAGCGAAAGAAGCTTGTTTTCGCCCTAATGATGCACTAAGCTGTAAATCCGTCAGAAATGCTTTCTCAAGTGAAATTATAACTCAAACTGTCTCAACTTTACATGATTACACTATCTAAACATGGTTTCAGTTGTCTTTTCATTCGTTTCAGTCAGAAGTGTTTTCTGGCCAAATTGAGCTTTTCAGAGCGAAAGAAGCTTGTTTTCGCCCGAATGATGCACAGAGCTGTTTTTTAGTCAAAAATGCTTTCTCAAGTGAAATTGTACCCAAAGTGTCTCAACTTTACATAATTACACTATCTAAACATGGTTTCAGTTGTCTTTTCATTCGTTTCAGTCAGAAGTGTTTTCTGGCCAAATTGAGCTTTTCAGAGCGAAAGAAGCTTGTTTTCGCCCTAATGATGCACTAAGCTGTAAATGCGTCAGAAATGTTTTCTCAAGTGAAATTATTCTCAAAGTGTCTCAACTTTACATGATTACACTATCTAAACATGGTTTCAGTTGTCTTTTCATTCGTTTCAGTCAGAAGTGTTTTCTGGCCAAATTGAGCTTTTCAGAGCGAAAGAAGCTTGTTTTCGCACTAATGATGCACTAAGCTGTTAATCCGTCAGAAATGCTTTCTCAAGTGAAATTATACTCAAAGTGTCTCAACTTTACATGATTACACTATCTAAACATGGTTTCAGTTGTCTTTTCATTCGTTTCAGTCAGAAGTGTTTTCTGGCCAAATTGAGCTTTTCAGAGCGAAAGAAGCTTGTTTTCGCCCTAATGATGCACTAGAGCTGTTTTTCAGTCAAAAATGCTTTCTCAAGTGAAATTGTACCCAAAGTGTCTCAACTTTACATAATTACACTATCTAAACATGGTTTCAGTTGTCTTTTCATTCGTTTCAGTCAGAAGTGTTTTCTGGCCAAATTGAGCTTTTCAGAGCGAAAGAAGCTTGTTTTCGCCCTAAGGATGCACTAAGCTGTAAATCCGTCAGAAATGCTTTCTCAAGTGAAATTATACTCAAAGTGTCTCAACTTTACATGATTACACTATCTAAACATGGTTTCAGTTGTCTTTTCATTCGTTTCAGTCAGAAGTGTTTTCTGGCCAAATTGAGCTTTTCAGAGCGAAAGAAGCTTGTTTTCGCCCTAAGGATGCACTAAGCTGTTTTTCAGTCAAAAATGCTTTCTCAAGTGAAATTGTACCCAAAGTGTCTCAACTTTACATAATTACACTATCTAAACATGGTTTCAGTTGTCTTTTCATTCGTTTCAGTCAGAAGTGTTTTCTGGCCAAATCGAGCTTTTCAGAGCGAAAGAAGCTTGTTTTCGCCCTAATGATGCACTAAGCTGTAAATCCGTCAGAAATGCTTTCTGAAGTGAAATTATTCCAAAGTGTCTCAACTTTACATGATTACACTATCTAAACATGGTTTCAGTTGTCTTTTCATTCGTTTCAGTCAGAAGTGTTTTCTGGCCAAATTGAGCTTTTCAGAGCGAAAGAAGCTTGTTTTCGCCCTAAGGATGCACTAAGCTGTTTTTCAGTCAAAAATGCTTTCTCAAGTGAAATTGTACCCAAAGTGTCTCAACTTTGCATGATTACACTATCTAAACATGGTTTCAGTTGTCTTTTCATTCGTTTCAGTCAGAAGTGTTTTCTGGCCAAATTAAGCTTTTCAGAGCGAAAGAAGCTTGTTTTCGCCCTAAGGATGCACGAAGCTGTAAATCCGTCAGAAATGCTTTCTGAAGTGAAATTATACTCAAAGTGTCTCAACTTTACATGATTACACTATCTAAACATGGTTTCAGTTGTCTTTTCATTCGTTTCAGTCAGAAGTGTTTTCTGGCCAAATTGAGCTTTTCAGAGCGAAAGAAGCTTGTTTTCGCCCTAATGATGCACTAAGCTGTAAATCCGTCAGAAATGCTTTCTGAGGTGAAATTATACTCAAAGTGTCTCAACTTTACATGATTACACTATCTAAGCATGGTTTCAGTTGTCTTTTCATTCGTTTCAGTCAGAAGTGTTTTCTGGCCAAATCGAGCTTTTCAGAGCGATAGAAGCTTGTTTTCGCCCTAAGGATGCACTAAGCTGATTTTCAGTCAAAAATGCTTTCTCAAGTGAAATTGTACCCAAAGTGTCTCAACTTTACATGATTACACTATCTAAACATGGTTTCAGTTGTCTTTTCATTCGTTTCAGTCAGAAGTGTTTTCTGGCCAAATTGAGCTTTTCAGAGCGCTAGAAGCTTGTTTTCGCCCTAATGATGCACTAAGCTGTAAATCCGTCAGAAATGCTTTCTCAAGTGAAATTATACTCAAAGTGTCTCAACTTTACATGATTACACTATCTAAACATGGTTTCAGTTGTCTTTTCATTCGTTTCAGTCAGAAGTGTTTTCTGGCCAAATTGAGCTTTTCAGAGCGAAAGAAGCTTGTTTTCGCCCTAATGATGCACTAAGCTGTAAATCCGTCAGAAATGCTTTCTCAAGTGAAATTATACTCAAAGTGTCTCAACTTTACATGATTACACTATCTAAACATGGTTTCAGTTGTCTTTTCATTCGTTTCAGTCAGAAGTGTTTTCTGGCCAAATTGAGCTTTTCAGAGCGAAAGAAGCTTGTATTCGCCCTACGGATGCACTAAGCTGTTTTTCAGTCAAAAATGCTTTCTCAAGTGAAATTGTACCCAAAGTGTCTCAACTTTACATAATTACACTATCTAAACATGGTTTCAGTTGTCTTTTCATTCGTTTCAGTCAGAAGTGTTTTCTGGCCAAATCAAGCTTTTCAGAGCGCTAGAAGCTTGTTTTCGCCCTAATGATGCACTAAGCTGTAAATCCGTCAAAAATGCTTTCTCAAGTGAAATTATACTCAAAGTGTCTCACCTTTACATGATTACACTATCTAAACATGGTTTCAGTTGTCTTTTCATTCGTTTCAGTCAGAAGTGTTTTCTGGCCAAATCAAGCTTTTCAAAGCGATAGAAGCTTGTTTTTGCCCTAAGGATGCACTAAGCTGTAAATCCGTCAGAAATGCTTTCTCAAGTGAAATTATTCCAAAGTGTCTCAACTTTACATGATTACACTATCTAAACATGGTTTCAGTTGTCTTTTCATTCGTTTCAGTCAGAAGTGTTTTCTGGCCAAATTGAGCTTTTCAGAGCGAAAGAAGCTTGTTTTCGCCCTAAGGATGCATTAAGCTGATTTTCAGTCAAAAATGCTTTCTCAAGTGAAATTGTACCCAAAGTGTCTCAATTTTACATAATAACACTATCTAAACATGGTTTCAGTTGTCTTTTCATTCGTTTCAGTCAGAAGTGTATTCTGGCCAAATCAAGCTTTTCAGAGCGATAGAAGCTTGTTTTCGCCCTAATGATGCACTAAGCTGTTTTTCAGTCCAAAATGCTTTTTCAAGTGAAATTATACTCAAAGTGTCTCAACTTTACATGATTACAGTATCTAAATGTAACCCAGCCCGTCTGGTATTGTGCCTCTCTACACCCGGAGACTCTGCGTTGTGTTGATGATGTTATGGTTGGGTGCAATGTGAGGGATGAGTTGGACACACAAGACCGTGGCTGAGACCGCGCCGTTTATTGACTGTCACTGCTGGCTGCTCCACCATACAAACCATAAACAAACACTGAATCAGTCAAGTAATTGTACAGTATTTAAAATAAAGCACTGTACCTTCACAGTTACTAAACCCCTTAAAACAAGGTTTCATCTTAAAATACCGAGCATAAGAGAAAACCAACAGATAGGTATACAGTAGACAGTATCCACGGAGCTAACACTCATACAACTAAAAGCTAGCCAAAATCAAGGCTGACATACTCGTATGAAACCAGGTTACAAATCCTAGCACTTCACCAGATGGTAAACAAACATCTCAATAACACATCATTTCAATAGAACAGTGTATTTAACTGTTTATGGTCAAGATATTTTACTTCGATGTGGAAAACGATCTATAGTCCTTACCTTACAAACCATAAACAAACACTGAATCAAAATAAATACATAATAAATAAATAATGCAACAGCGCCATCTATTGACCAAAATAGGCAACTGCCTTACATCCACCCCTTCTTTAATTGATGGCGTCCCAGTCATCAAACCAAATGAAATAAAACAAGGACCACCCACTAAACACCAACAAAGAGAACAGTCAAAAAACATATGAAGAATGAATGACAGTGAGGCAAGTAGTGATGTATGATGGACACGTGTGCATGTACCCCTATTAAGGTGGGTGCTCTTTTTGTGTTAAGCTACATGTGTCCTGCTGCTCTTCTCGCTTTGGCCCCTTTGCCACAGCTTCCATCCTCTTTCTACCTTCTGCCGATCCTCCTCTGATTCCACAGTTCATGACTCATAGGACAGCTTCTTGGGGGGCCGTCAATTTCTCGGCGAGTTCCTCCTTGGAACACTGGGACTGGGAGGCAGGTTGGTGCCCCTGGCAGTTACATGTTCCTCCCCTCCTTCACTCACTTGTTCTGCCTCCACATCCACTTCCTCCATTCCTGTGTGTTCAAACTGTTCCTCTGTTGTCTCAGGTAAACACTTCTCCACATTTTCCTCCGTGTTGTCCACCTTCAAGTCCTCCACTGTGTCTGACTCATCTCCCTGTATAATCACTTCACCGACCTGCTTCACTGGAAGAAACATACACTGTGTAAGGAGATTGCGGTGGACCACCCTCTCTGTGTCACCATTTTCTGATCGCACCACATACACAGGTATGCTGGGCTGCTTCTTCACCACAATGTATGGCCGGGACTCCCACTTGTTTCTGCCGCTTTCACACTTTTTTCTGTTGTCCCTTGGCTTGGTGGCTCATTAGTGGTCTGGAGCCCGAAGATCAGGTCGACAGGGAGCTTAGGATGCCTGCCAAACATCAGAAAGTATGGCGTATATCCCGTAGAATCATGGCGTGTGCAATTGTAGGCGTGTGTCATTGCATCCACATATTCATCCCACCTGGGCTTCAGATGAGGCTCCAGTGTGCCCAGCATGTTCATGAGAGTGCGGTTAAACCTTTCAGTGGTTCCGTTGCCCTGGGGATGATAGCACAACAGCACTTTTAAAATTGCGCCCCTGGTCTGCATGCAATTTTGCAGGGAAACCAAACCGACAGAAGAAGTTTCTCCACAGAACTCTGGCCACAGTGTTGGCCTTTTTAGTGGGGTAGGCCTGCGCATAGCGTGAGAAGTGGTCAGTGACAATGAGGACATTCTCAATTCCGCCCTTCGACTTCTCCAGAGTCAAAAAGTCCACACATACGAGCTCCATGGGAGCACTGCTGTGAATGCTGACCAGGGGAGCCCTGACACCTGCAGTTGGGGTCTTTCTGAGGCAGCACCTCTCACACTGCTCACACCAAGCCTTTATCTCCTGGAACATCCGAGGCCAGTGAAATCTCTCTCTTATCATCTGCACAGTCCTCTCAACACCCAAGTGTCCCGAGTCGTCATGAAGAGCCAGCTTCACGCAGCTTCTCTGGCAGTACTACCTGTTCCACTACTCCCCTTTGGCGGTCTCGGACACGGCGGTACATTAAACCATCTCTTATTACTAACCTCCTCCACTCCTTTAAGAGAAGGCACACCTGCCCACCACCACTGATCCTCTAGCTGCGGCTTGGTTTCTGATTCAGACTCTTATAATGCAAGACAGGGCCGATAACAGGATCTTCCTTCTGCCCCGCACAAATCTCCTGTTTCGTCATGGCAGGCAGTGACTCCATCCCTACGTCTCTGAAGGGCTCATTATGTCCAGGGGGTTTTCTCCGAGGCAGACGTGCTCTGGCTTGTGGGGCTTACTGGGTCCTGTGTGTGCTGTCCCACGCCATGCCTGGACCCATCGGACCTCACCTGCTGGGGGCGTGTTTGTAGAATCTCGGTGACCTCTTGGTTGGACGTACGGGAGAGGGCACTGGCGTTGCTCTGGCCCCTCCTATACTGGACGTCGAAATCAAAGGCCGCCAGCCGAGACACCCACCGCTGGCCTGTAGCATCCAGCTTTGCAGAGGACATGACATACTTGAGAGGGTTATTGCCCCTCCCCTGAGGCGTCTCGTCTGTCTGAAGAACAAAAGGCAGGCTGTAATCAGGATAGCCCAGCACTGGAGCTGTCGTCAGCCTTCCTTCCAGGGTCTGGAAAGCCTCCTCGCAATCATCAGTCCACAGAAAGGGTGGGTCAGGCACCAGGTTTTTCCTTCCCGCCCCTTTTTTTCTTTCTGGGGTCACCAGTAGTGAGGCGGTATAAGGGAGCGGCCAGGGCGGAGTATCCACTCACATACCGCCTGTAATATCCAGCGAACCCCAGGAATTGCAGCACTTCCTTGCGGTTTGTGGGCCTCACCCAGTCTTTAACCCTGCTGATCTTTTCTGGGTCTGTCCGGACTCCCTCAGCAGACACCACGTGACCCAGATACTGCACTTCCTCATCAGATGGCATTTGGAGAGTTTCAAGTTCAAGCCGTGCTCTTTAAGCCGATCGAACACCAGCTGCAGTCTCTCTAGATGCTCATCAAAAGTTTTAGAGAATATGATGAGGTCATCAAGATAAATCAAGAGGTGAGTGAAGTTCAGATCTCCAAAGCAGCAGGTCATGAGTCTTTGAGAGGTGGAGGGGGCGTTCTGCAGTCCAAAGGGCATTCGGTTGGCCTCAAACAGCCCCATAGGGGTGCTGAATGCTGTCTTGTGTTTGTCATGCTCTGACACCTCCACCTGCCAATAACCTGAAGTGAGGTCAAGTGTAGAGAAGAACTTTGCCTTCCCCAGAGCTTCCAGGGCCTCCACTATTCTGGGCAGGGGGAAGGCGTCTCTCGTGCTGTAGGAGTTTAGCTTTCGATAGTCAATACATAACCTTAGTGAGCCGGCCTTTTTGGTCACGATCACTACAGGTGAAGCTTATGGACTCTTACTAGGCCTGATGACTCCTGCAGCCTCCATCTCAATCAACAACTTTCTCACATCTTGCCACTGTGATGGGGGAATCTTGCGATAAGAGAGCCTAAAGGGCTTAGGATCAACCAGAGGGATTTCGTGCTGCACTGTCTTAGTGTGGCCATAGTCCATTGAATGCTGGGAGAACACACCTACATTCCTCTCCACAAGATCTTTAAGGAGGGAGCGCTGCCGCTCATTCTCGACTGCTGCTTCACTCTAGTCCACTCCACAACTTGCAACAACCTGGTCCAGACTCAGGCATGTATCTTTGCCCCCACCATTGTGACATTTACCCTGCTTTTTGCCTGAAAAGTCCACAACACTGTCCACGGGGGAAACCTTGGCCAGATGTGTGTGAGGCTTGATGGTAATAGCATGCTGGGACAGGTTCATCACTCTAACAGGGGCACATCCGCTCTTTACATCAGCGAGGACTTTGGCAACTAAGAGGTCTTGATTCAAGGTGAGTCAGCTTAGCCATCTGCTCCTCTTGGCAAAGGGCTAATTTCTTGACCAGCTCTGTTAGCTCTGACCACTCTGATGTATGTTTAGCTTTCTCCGTCTTCACATTTAGATTACACTCTGATGCAACCTGGACCTGAGCGTAGGTCTTCTTGGATTTGTTTAGTGGATGGAACTTTTTTGTTTCTTTTGCCAGAGTTCTGAGCTCATCTTGTAACTCCCGGAAGCTCAGAACGGCTTGTTTCATTGGAGCAATCCTCATGTACACCTCCTCATCATGTAGTCCTCTTAAGAACTGTCGTGTGAGTTTACAGTCACGGTCAGGGAAAGGCCTGCCACCTCTTTGGGTTTTTTCTACAGCTCGCAATGTCGCCTCCAGTCCTATAGCATAAGAGCAGGCAGACTCCCCTGACCTCTGGCAACGCTCATAGAAGTCGGCTAGTGGGTCCAAGGAGCCCTGTGTGTCACCGTACTCTGCCCTCAGTTCCACAAATGCCTTTTCAGGAGTTTGGTCATGGGGAGGCAGATTCAGGATCAGCTTTCTGGCCTCACCACTCACGTGACGCACCACTGTGGAGAAGCAAAGGTGAAGGGGGAGCTCTATTGCCTCCAGGAGGTATTGCATGTCACGAATCCAGTCCTCTACAAGCATTTTGCTATCAAAATGGTGGCCTGCACAGTCGGCTGAAACACTGGGGGGGTTGCACTTGTGGTTACAAGGGCTGGAGCTAAATGGGCATCAGTATAGGGTGACAGCATTGGGGGTCCTGGGGTGAGCTGTGTGCCCAGCCTTGAGTCTGTGGGCTGCCGGACTGGAGCGTGGTACTGCAGCTGCTGACCAGGGGACCTTGAGAACTGGGTGGTTAGCTTTGACCTCATAGATGACTGTTGGTTGCTGGTGCCAGCTCCTTCACTGGGGGGGGGGTTTGCATTCCCCTTGGGGAGTCATAGCTGTGGCTTGTTACAGGCCCAGGGGTAGGTGGGGGGCCTGATGTTGCTGTAGAGGGACCCTGCTTCAGTGGAGAGTCTGCGTATTCACTCATCATCTTCAATGCTTTCTATCTCAGATTTAAGCAGCAAAATAAAATGTATATGTGTGTGTGTGAATTACTTGTTACATGCTTAGCAGTGAGTGAGAATGTTTGAATGTAATAACCAAAATAAAATGTGTGGCACAATTATCACTTGATACCCCAAAAACTCACATTAAACTTAAATTTAACTCAAAACGTCATTACACAACTCGATGTTCAACACAGAGAATATGAATGAGATAAACCAGCAACACTTGCTTAATATTAATCACAGATTATCCTTCTGGAAATGTTCCACACAGAATATACTCATTTACCATTCAAGTACCTTTAAATTTTCCCTGTTCTCTCTTTCTTCTTCTTCTTCTTCTTCTTCTTTAGGATATCATAAAAAGACCTCAAATGAATAACACAACACAATGAGATGCACTTCAACTTTAAAAGGATATGTTGGAGCGGATGAAAATCCTGGCGATACATCTACACACTAATAACTCAGTTCATCGGTACCCTTGAATAATAACAGTTCAATACAGCGACGTACTGGAGGTTGCTGCCGAGTCTGACAGCCGACAGCTTTACTTTCTCTTCAGTCTCGAAGCGCCACGATCCGTGTCACGGCACCAAAGGTGTAACCCAGCCCGTCTGGTACTGTGCCCCTCTACACCCGGAGACTCTGCGTTGTGTTGATGATGTTATGGTTGGGTGCCATGTGAGGGACGAGTCAGAGACACACGGATGGTCAAGACCGTGGCTGAGACCGCGCCGTTTATTGACTGTCACTGCTGGCTGCTCCACCTTACAAACCATAAACAAACACTGAATCAGTCTAGTAATTGTACAGTATTTAAAATAAAGCACTGTACCTTCACAGTTACTAAACCCCTTAAAACAAGGTTTCATCTTAAAATACCGAGCATAAGAGAAAACCAACAGATAGGTATACAGTAGACAGTATCCGCGGAGCTAACACTCACACAACTAAAAGCTAGCCAAAATCACGGCTGACATACTCGTATGAAACCAGGTTACAAATCCTAGCACTTCACCAAATGGTAAACAAACATCTCAATAACACATCATTTCAACAGAACAGTGTATTTTACTGTGTATGGTCAAGATATTTTACTTCGATGTGGAGAACGATCTATAGTCCTTACCTTACAAAACATAAACAAACACTGAATCAAAATGGCGGCCCCGCGCAGCAAATGAATGAAAACACGGTGTCCAGTAAAGGACAAAAAGCAACAATCGTGTAACACCTGAGGGCATAAATAATACAACATCGCCATCTGCTGACCTAAATAGGCAACTGCCTTACATAAACATGGTTTCAGTTGTCTTTTCATTCGTTTCAGTCAGAAGTGTTTTCTGGCCAAATTAAGCTTTTCAGAGCGATAGAAGCTTGTTTTCGCCCTAAGGATGCACTAAGCTGTTTTTCAGTCAAAAATGCTTTCTCAAGTGAAATTGTACTCAAAGTGTCTCAACTTTACATGATTACACTATCTAAACATGGTTTCAGTTGTCTTTTCATTCGTTTCAGTCAGAAGTGTTTTCTGGCCAAATTGAGCTTTTCAGAGCGATAGAAGCTTGTTTTCGCCCTAAGGATGCACTAAGCTGTATTTCAGTCAAAAATGCTTTCTCAAGTGAAATTGTACTCAAAGTGTCTCAACTTTACATAATTACACTATCTAAACATGGTTTCAGTTGTCTTTTCATTCGTTTCAGTCAGAAGTGTTTTCTGGCCAAATTGAGCTTTTCAGAGCGATAGAAGCTTGTTTTCGCCCTAAGGATGCACTAAGCTGTTTTTCAGTCAAAAATGCTTTCTCAAGTGAAATTGTACCCAAAGTGTCTCAACTTTACATAATTACACTATCTAAACATGGTTTCAGTTGTCTTTTCATTCGTTTCAGTCAGAAGTGTTTTCTGGCCAAATTGAGCTTTTCAGAGCGATAGAAGCTTGTTTTCGCCCTAATGATGCACTAAGCTGTAAATCCGTCAGAAATGCTTTCTCAAGTGAAATTATACTCAAAGTGTCTCAACTTTACATAATTACACTATCTAAACATGGTTTCAGTTGTCTTTTCACTCGTTTCAGTCAGAAGTGTTTTCTGGCCAAATTGAGCTTTTCAGAGCGAAAGAAGCTTGTTTTCGCCCTAAGGATGCACTAAGCTGTTATTCAGTCAAAATGCTTTCTCAAGTGAAATTGTACTCAAAGTGTCTCAACTTTACATAATTACACTATCTAAACATGGTTTCAGTTGTCTTTTCATTCGTTTCAGTCAGAAGTGTTTTCTGGCCAAATTGAGCTTTTCAGAGCGATAGAAGCTTGTTTTCGCCCTAAGGATGCACTAAGCTGTTATTCAGTCAGAAATGCTTTCTCAAGTGAAATTGTACTCAAAGTGTCTCAACTTTACATAATTACACTATCTAAACATGGTTTCAGTTGTCTTTTCACTCGTTTCAGTCAGAAGTGTTTTCTGGCCAAATTGAGCTTTTCAGAGCGAAAGAAGCTTGTTTTCGCCCTAAGGATGCACTAAGCTGTTTTTCAGTCAAAAATGCTTTCTCAAGTGAAATTGTACTCAAAGTGTCTCAACTTTACATAATTACACTATCTAAACATGGTTTCAGTTGTCTTTTCACTCGTTTCAGTCAGAAGTGTTTTCTGGCCAAATTGAGCTTTTCAGAGCGAAAGAAGCTTGTTTTCGCCCTAAGGATGCACTAAGCTGTTTTTCAGTCAAAAATGCTTTCTCAAGTGAAATTATACTCAAAGTGTCTCAACTCTACATGATTACACTATCTAAACATGGTTTCAGTTGTCTTTTCACTCGTTTCAGTCAGAAGTGTTTTCTGGCCAAATTGAGCTTTTCAGAGCGCTAGAAGCTTGTTTTCGCCCTAATGATGCACTAAGCTGTAAATCCGTCAGAAATGCTTTCTCAAGTGAAATTATACTCAAAGTGTCTCAACTTTACATAATTACACTATCTAAACATGGTTTCAGTTGTCTTTTCATTCGTTTCAGTCAGAAGTGTTTTCTGGCCAAATTGAGCTTTTCAGAGCGAAAGAAGCTTGTTTTCGCCCTAAGGATGCACTAAGCTGTTTTTCAGTCAAAAATGCTTTCTCAAGTGAAATTGTACTCAAAGTGTCTCAACTTTACATGATTACACTATCTAAACATGGTTTCAGTTGTCTTTTCATTCGTTTCAGTCAGAAGTGTTTTCTGGCCAAATTGAGCTTTTCAGAGCGAAAGAAGCTTGTTTTCGCCCTAAGGATGCACTAAGCTGTAAATCCGTCAGAAATGCTTTCTCAAGTGAAATTATACTCAAAGTGTCTCAACTTTACATAATTACACTATCTAAACATGGTTTCAGTTGTCTTTTCATTCGTTTCAGTCAGAAGTGTTTTCTGGCCAAATTGAGCTTTTCAGAGCGAAAGAAGCTTGTTTTCGCCCTAAGGATGCACTAAGCTGTTTTTCAGTCAAAAATGCTTTCTCAAGTGAAATTGTACTCAAAGTGTCTCAACTTTACATGATTACACTATCTAAACATGGTTTCAGTTGTCTTTTCATTCGTTTCAGTCAGAAGTGTTTTCTGGCCAAATTGAGCTTTTCAGAGCGAAAGAAGCTTGTTTTCGCCCTAAGGATGCACTAAGCTGTATATCCGTCAGAAATGCTTTCTCAAGTGAAATTATACTCAAAGTGTCTCAACTTTACATAATTACACTATCTAAACATGGTTTCAGTTGTCTTTTCACTCGTTTCAGTCAGAAGTGTTTTCTGGCCAAATTGAGCTTTTCAGAGCGAAAGAAGCTTGTTTTCGCCCTAAGGATGCACTAAGCTGTTTTTCAGTCAAAAATGCTTTCTCAAGTGAAATTGTACCCAAAGTGTCTCAACTTTACATAATTACACTATCTAAACATGGTTTCAGTTGTCTTTTCACTCGTTTCAGTCAGAAGTGTTTTCTGGCCAAATTGAGCTTTTCAGAGCGAAAGAAGCTTGTTTTCGCCCTAAGGATGCACTAAGCTGTTAATCCGTCAGAAATGCTTTCTCAAGTGAAATTATACTCAAAGTGTCTCAACTTTACATAATTACACTATCTAAACATGGTTTCAGTTGTCTTTTCACTCGTTTCAGTCAGAAGTGTTTTCTGGCCAAATTGAGCTTTTCAGAGCGAAAGAAGCTTGTTTTCGCCCTAAGGATGCACTAAGCTGTTTTTCAGTCAAAAATGCTTTCTCAAGTGAAATTGTACCCAAAGTGTCTCAACTTTACATAATTACACTATCTAAACATGGTTTCAGTTGTCTTTTCATTCGTTTCAGTCAGAAGTGTTTTCTGGCCAAATTGAGCTTTTCAGAGCGAAAGAAGCTTGTTTTCGCCCTAAGGATGCACTAAGCTGTAAATCCGTCAGAAATGCTTTCTCAAGTGAAATTATACTCAAAGTGTCTCAACTTTACATAATTACACTATCTAAACATGGTTTCAGTTGTCTTTTCACTCGTTTCAGTCAGAAGTGTTTTCTGGCCAAATTGAGCTTTTCAGAGCGAAAGAAGCTTGTTTTCGCCCTAAGGATGCACTAAGCTGTTTTTCAGTCAAAAATGCTTTCTCAAGTGAAATTGTACTCAAAGTGTCTCAACTTTACATAATTACACTATCTAAACATGGTTTCAGTTGTCTTTTCATTCGTTTCAGTCAGAAGTGTTTTCTGGCCAAATTGAGCTTTTCAGAGCGATAGAAGCTTGTTTTCGCCCTAAGGATGCACTAAGCTGTAAATCCGTCAGAAATGCTTTCTCAAGTGAAATTATACTCAAAGTGTCTCAACTTTACATAATTACACTATCTAAACATGGTTTCAGTTGTCTTTTCATTCGTTTCAGTCAGAAGTGTTTTCTGGCCAAATTGAGCTTTTCAGAGCGAAAGAAGCTTGTTTTCGCCCTAAGGATGCACTAAGCTGTTTTTCAGTCAAAAATGCTTTCTCAAGTGAAATTGTACCCAAAGTGTCTCAACTTTACATAATTACACTATCTAAACATGGTTTCAGTTGTCTTTTCACTCGTTTCAGTCAGAAGTGTTTTCTGGCCAAATTGAGCTTTTCAGAGCGAAAGAAGCTTGTTTTCGCCCTAAGGATGCACTAAGCTGTAAATCCGTCAGAAATGCTTTCTCAAGTGAAATTATACTCAAAGTGTCTCAACTTTACATAATTACACTATCTAAACATGGTTTCAGTTGTCTTTTCATTCGTTTCAGTCAGAAGTGTTTTCTGGCCAAATTGAGCTTTTCAGAGCGATAGAAGCTTGTTTTCGCCCTAATGATGCACTAAGCTGTAAATCCGTCAGAAATGCTTTCTCAAGTGAAATTATACTCAAAGTGTCTCAACTTTACATAATTACACTATCTAAACATGGTTTCAGTTGTCTTTTCACTCGTTTCAGTCAGAAGTGTTTTCTGGCCAAATTGAGCTTTTCAGAGCGAAAGAAGCTTGTTTTCGCCCTAAGGATGCACTAAGCTGTATATCCGTCAGAAATGCTTTCTCAAGTGAAATTATACTCAAAGTGTCTCAACTTTACATAATTACACTATCTAAACATGGTTTCAGTTGTCTTTTCACTCGTTTCAGTCAGAAGTGTTTTCTGGCCAAATTGAGCTTTTCAGAGCGAAAGAAGCTTGTTTTCGCCCTAAGGATGCACTAAGCTGTTTTTCAGTCAAAATGCTTTCTCAAGTGAAATTGTACCCAAAGTGTCTCAACTTTACATAATTACACTATCTAAACATGGTTTCAGTTGTCTTTTCATTCGTTTCAGTCAGAAGTGTTTTCTGGCCAAATCGAGCTTTTCAGAGCGATAGAAGCTTGTTTTCGCCCTAATGATGCACTAAGCTGTAAATCCGTCAGAAATGCTTTCTCAAGTGAAATTATACTCAAAGTGTCTCAACTTTACATAATTACACTATCTAAACATGGTTTCAGTTGTCTTTTCACTCGTTTCAGTCAGAAGTGTTTTCTGGCCAAATTGAGCTTTTCAGAGCGAAAGAAGCTTGTTTTCGCCCTAAGGATGCACTAAGCTGTTTTTCAGTCAGAAATGCTTTCTCAAGTGAAATTGTACTCAAAGTGTCTCAACTTTACATAATTACACTATCTAAACATGGTTTCAGTTGTCTTTTCACTCGTTTCAGTCAGAAGTGTTTTCTGGCCAAATTGAGCTTTTCAGAGCGAAAGAAGCTTGTTTTCGCCCTAAGGATGCACTAAGCTGTTATTCCGTCAAAAATGCTTTCT
>CAVMBS020000104.1:0-15342 GCA_963678695.2 Diplodus puntazzo
ACCCTGACCTGGACATGTTTACTGACCTCAACCAGGTGGGGACTGACCTGAACCCAACAAAAAACCTCATGTGCTTAAAACCTTCTGTCTCACACACTGGCACATTTCTGGAAAAAGTCACAAAAAGTGCACTTTTTGCCATAGTCAAATAGACTCCAAATGGCCTAAAACGTGCTCCTAAATGGTTCCTGGAAGGTACCATTTGCCATCTGACACTTGGTGAAATTTCAGAAAATCATTGACATTTTTACTCCTTCAAATTCAACAAGTCACACATCTATCCACAAGAGAATTTCACGCTGAATCCAACGCACCTACTCCCATCTTCCTACGACCTTCCTATCAAAAGTTATTACACGACGTTTGTCAGCAGAAATCAGCACCTTGTCAAGTTCATATCTCCGGAACCGCTGGTCCAATCCGGATGCTTCTGGGCTCTATGGAAAGGTCTCGTCGAGACCAACAAAACCCGACGCCACTCACCTCTCTAGCACCTTCCTGGACAGAGTTATATGTTCAAAATGGGCGTAACTTTTCAACGGAAGGTCCCACCCACTTCAAACTTGCACCAATGGAAAGCCCATAGCGTTTTATGGGGGGGTAGGACTTGGTTTCAGGTCTCTAGGATCTTCCTATCCAGAGTTATTCCAACCCACCAAGGCGTCCGACGGTCTTACAAACCCCTATACCTACGTAACCCTATGCCTAATCCCAAACCCTGACACTAAAAAAGTCCACTTTTTTTTCGGCGGGCTGACACCTAACCCTGACCTGGACATGTTTACTGACCTCAACCAGGTGGGGACTGACCTGAACCCAACAAAAAACCTCATGTGCTTAAAACCTTCTGTCTCACACACTGGCACATTTCTGGAAAAAGTCACAAAAAGTGCACTTTTTGCCATAGTCAAATAGACTCCAAATGGCCTAAAACGTGCTCCTAAATGGTTCCTGGAAGGTACCATTTGCCATCTGACACTTGGTGAAATTTCAGAAAATCATTGACATTTTTACTCCTTCAAATTCAACAAGTCACACATCTATCCACAAGAGAATTTCACGCTGAATCCAACGCACCTACTCCCATCTTCCTACGACCTTCCTATCAAAAGTTATTACACGACGTTTGTCAGCAGAAATCAGCACCTTGTCAAGTTCATATCTCCGGAACCGCTCGTCCAATCCGGATGCTTCTGGGCTCTATGGAAAGGTCTCGTCGAGACCAACAAAACCCGACGCCACTCACCTCTCTAGCACCTTCCTGGACAGAGTTATATGTTCAAAATGGGCGTAACTTTTCAACGGAAGGTCCCACCCACTTCAAACTTGCACCAATGGAAAGCCCATAGCGTTTTATGGGGGGGTAGGACTTGGTTTCAGGTCTCTAGGATCTTCCTATCCAGAGTTATTCCAACCCACCAAGGCGTCCGACGGTCTTACAAACCCCTATACCTACGTAACCCTATGCCTAATCCCAAACCCTGACACTAAAAAAGTCCACTTTTTTTTCGGCGGGCTGACACCTAACCCTGACCTGGACATGTTTACTGACCTCAACCAGGTGGGGACTGACCTGAACCCAACAAAAAACCTCATGTGCTTAAAACCTTCTGTCTCACACACTGGCACATTTCTGGAAAAAGTCACAAAAAGTGCACTTTTTGCCATAGTCAAATAGACTCCAAATGGCCTAAAACGTGCTCCTAAATGGTTCCTGGAAGGTACCATTTGCCATCTGACACTTGGTGAAATTTCAGAAAATCATTGACATTTTTACTCCTTCAAATTCAACAAGTCACACATCTATCCACAAGAGAATTTCACGCTGAATCCAACGCACCTACTCCCATCTTCCTACGACCTTCCTATCAAAAGTTATTACACGACGTTTGTCAGCAGAAATCAGCACCTTGTCAAGTTCATATCTCCGGAACCGCTGTCCAATCCGGATGCTTCTGGGCTCTATGGAAAGGTCTCGTCGAGACCAACAAAACCCGACGCCACTCACCTCTCTAGCACCTTCCTGGACAGAGTTATATGTTCAAAATGGGCGTAACTTTTCAACGGAAGGTCCCACCCACTTCAAACTTGCACCAATGGAAAGCCCATAGCGTTTTATGGGGGGGTAGGACTTGGTTTCAGGTCTCTAGGATCTTCCTATCCAGAGTTATTCCAACCCACCAAGGCGTCCGACGGTCTTACAAACCCCTATACCTACGTAACCCTATGCCTAATCCCAAACCCTGACACTAAAAAAGTCCACTTTTTTTTCGGCGGGCTGACACCTAACCCTGACCTGGACATGTTTACTGACCTCAACCAGGTGGGGACTGACCTGAACCCAACAAAAAACCTCATGTGCTTAAAACCTTCTGTCTCACACACTGGCACATTTCTGGAAAAAGTCACAAAAAGTGCACTTTTTGCCATAGTCAAATAGACTCCAAATGGCCTAAAACGTGCTCCTAAATGGTTCCTGGAAGGTACCATTTGCCATCTGACACTTGGTGAAATTTCAGAAAATCATTGACATTTTTACTCCTTCAAATTCAACAAGTCACACATCTATCCACAAGAGAATTTCACGCTGAATCCAACGCACCTACTCCCATCTTCCTACGACCTTCCTATCAAAAGTTATTACACGACGTTTGTCAGCAGAAATCAGCACCTTGTCAAGTTCATATCTCCGGAACCGCTGGTCCAATCCGGATGCTTCTGGGCTCTATGGAAAGGTCTCGTCGAGACCAACAAAACCCGACGCCACTCACCTCTCTAGCACCTTCCTGGACAGAGTTATATGTTCAAAATGGGCGTAACTTTTCAACGGAAGGTCCCACCCACTTCAAACTTGCACCAATGGAAAGCCCATAGCGTTTTATGGGGGGGTAGGACTTGGTTTCAGGTCTCTAGGATCTTCCTATCCAGAGTTATTCCAACCCACCAAGGCGTCCGACGGTCTTACAAACCCCTATACCTACGTAACCCTATGCCTAATCCCAAACCCTGACACTAAAAAAGTCCACTTTTTTTTCGGCGGGCTGACACCTAACCCTGACCTGGACATGTTTACTGACCTCAACCAGGTGGGGACTGACCTGAACCCAACAAAAAACCTCATGTGCTTAAAACCTTCTGTCTCACACACTGGCACATTTCTGGAAAAAGTCACAAAAAGTGCACTTTTTGCCATAGTCAAATAGACTCCAAATGGCCTAAAACGTGCTCCTAAATGGTTCCTGGAAGGTACCATTTGCCATCTGACACTTGGTGAAATTTCAGAAAATCATTGACATTTTTACTCCTTCAAATTCAACAAGTCACACATCTATCCACAAGAGAATTTCACGCTGAATCCAACGCACCTACTCCCATCTTCCTACGACCTTCCTATCAAAAGTTATTACACGACGTTTGTCAGCAGAAATCAGCACCTTGTCAAGTTCATATCTCCGGAACCGCTGGTCCAATCCGGATGCTTCTGGGCTCTATGGAAAGGTCTCGTCGAGACCAACAAAACCCGACGCCACTCACCTCTCTAGCACCTTCCTGGACAGAGTTATATGTTCAAAATGGGCGTAACTTTTCAACGGAAGGTCCCACCCACTTCAAACTTGCACCAATGGAAAGCCCATAGCGTTTTATGGGGGGGTAGGACTTGGTTTCAGGTCTCTAGGATCTTCCTATCCAGAGTTATTCCAACCCACCAAGGCGTCCGACGGTCTTACAAACCCCTATACCTACGTAACCCTATGCCTAATCCCAAACCCTGACACTAAAAAAGTCCACTTTTTTTTCGGCGGGCTGACACCTAACCCTGACCTGGACATGTTTACTGACCTCAACCAGGTGGGGACTGACCTGAACCCAACAAAAAACCTCATGTGCTTAAAACCTTCTGTCTCACACACTGGCACATTTCTGGAAAAAGTCACAAAAAGTGCACTTTTTGCCATAGTCAAATAGACTCCAAATGGCCTAAAACGTGCTCCTAAATGGTTCCTGGAAGGTACCATTTGCCATCTGACACTTGGTGAAATTTCAGAAAATCATTGACATTTTTACTCCTTCAAATTCAACAAGTCACACATCTATCCACAAGAGAATTTCACGCTGAATCCAACGCACCTACTCCCATCTTCCTACGACCTTCCTATCAAAAGTTATTACACGACGTTTGTCAGCAGAAATCAGCACCTTGTCAAGTTCATATCTCCGGAACCGCTGGTCCAATCCGGATGCTTCTGGGCTCTATGGAAAGGTCTCGTCGAGACCAACAAAACCCGACGCCACTCACCTCTCTAGCACCTTCCTGGACAGAGTTATATGTTCAAAATGGGCGTAACTTTTCAACGGAAGGTCCCACCCACTTCAAACTTGCACCAATGGAAAGCCCATAGCGTTTTATGGGGGGGTAGGACTTGGTTTCAGGTCTCTAGGATCTTCCTATCCAGAGTTATTCCAACCCACCAAGGCGTCCGACGGTCTTACAAACCCCTATACCTACGTAACCCTATGCCTAATCCCAAACCCTGACACTAAAAAAGTCCACTTTTTTTTCGGCGGGCTGACACCTAACCCTGACCTGGACATGTTTACTGACCTCAACCAGGTGGGGACTGACCTGAACCCAACAAAAAACCTCATGTGCTTAAAACCTTCTGTCTCACACACTGGCACATTTCTGGAAAAAGTCACAAAAAGTGCACTTTTTGCCATAGTCAAATAGACTCCAAATGGCCTAAAACGTGCTCCTAAATGGTTCCTGGAAGGTACCATTTGCCATCTGACACTTGGTGAAATTTCAGAAAATCATTGACATTTTTACTCCTTCAAATTCAACAAGTCACACATCTATCCACAAGAGAATTTCACGCTGAATCCAACGCACCTACTCCCATCTTCCTACGACCTTCCTATCAAAAGTTATTACACGACGTTTGTCAGCAGAAATCAGCACCTTGTCAAGTTCATATCTCCGGAACCGCTCGTCCAATCCGGATGCTTCTGGGCTCTATGGAAAGGTCTCGTCGAGACCAACAAAACCCGACGCCACTCACCTCTCTAGCACCTTCCTGGACAGAGTTATATGTTCAAAATGGGCGTAACTTTTCAACGGAAGGTCCCACCCACTTCAAACTTGCACCAATGGAAAGCCCATAGCGTTTTATGGGGGGGTAGGACTTGGTTTCAGGTCTCTAGGATCTTCCTATCCAGAGTTATTCCAACCCACCAAGGCGTCCGACGGTCTTACAAACCCCTATACCTACGTAACCCTATGCCTAATCCCAAACCCTGACACTAAAAAAGTCCACTTTTTTTTCGGCGGGCTGACACCTAACCCTGACCTGGACATGTTTACTGACCTCAACCAGGTGGGGACTGACCTGAACCCAACAAAAAACCTCATGTGCTTAAAACCTTCTGTCTCACACACTGGCACATTTCTGGAAAAAGTCACAAAAAGTGCACTTTTTGCCATAGTCAAATAGACTCCAAATGGCCTAAAACGTGCTCCTAAATGGTTCCTGGAAGGTACCATTTGCCATCTGACACTTGGTGAAATTTCAGAAAATCATTGACATTTTTACTCCTTCAAATTCAACAAGTCACACATCTATCCACAAGAGAATTTCACGCTGAATCCAACGCACCTACTCCCATCTTCCTACGACCTTCCTATCAAAAGTTATTACACGACGTTTGTCAGCAGAAATCAGCACCTTGTCAAGTTCATATCTCCGGAACCGCTCGTCCAATCCGGATGCTTCTGGGCTCTATGGAAAGGTCTCGTCGAGACCAACAAAACCCGACGCCACTCACCTCTCTAGCACCTTCCTGGACAGAGTTATATGTTCAAAATGGGCGTAACTTTTCAACGGAAGGTCCCACCCACTTCAAACTTGCACCAATGGAAAGCCCATAGCGTTTTATGGGGGGGTAGGACTTGGTTTCAGGTCTCTAGGATCTTCCTATCCAGAGTTATTCCAACCCACCAAGGCGTCCGACGGTCTTACAAACCCCTATACCTACGTAACCCTATGCCTAATCCCAAACCCTGACACTAAAAAAGTCCACTTTTTTTTCGGCGGGCTGACACCTAACCCTGACCTGGACATGTTTACTGACCTCAACCAGGTGGGGACTGACCTGAACCCAACAAAAAACCTCATGTGCTTAAAACCTTCTGTCTCACACACTGGCACATTTCTGGAAAAAGTCACAAAAAGTGCACTTTTTGCCATAGTCAAATAGACTCCAAATGGCCTAAAACGTGCTCCTAAATGGTTCCTGGAAGGTACCATTTGCCATCTGACACTTGGTGAAATTTCAGAAAATCATTGACATTTTTACTCCTTCAAATTCAACAAGTCACACATCTATCCACAAGAGAATTTCACGCTGAATCCAACGCACCTACTCCCATCTTCCTACGACCTTCCTATCAAAAGTTATTACACGACGTTTGTCAGCAGAAATCAGCACCTTGTCAAGTTCATATCTCCGGAACCGCTCGTCCAATCCGGATGCTTCTGGGCTCTATGGAAAGGTCTCGTCGAGACCAACAAAACCCGACGCCACTCACCTCTCTAGCACCTTCCTGGACAGAGTTATATGTTCAAAATGGGCGTAACTTTTCAACGGAAGGTCCCACCCACTTCAAACTTGCACCAATGGAAAGCCCATAGCGTTTTATGGGGGGGTAGGACTTGGTTTCAGGTCTCTAGGATCTTCCTATCCAGAGTTATTCCAACCCACCAAGGCGTCCGACGGTCTTACAAACCCCTATACCTACGTAACCCTATGCCTAATCCCAAACCCTGACACTAAAAAAGTCCACTTTTTTTTCGGCGGGCTGACACCTAACCCTGACCTGGACATGTTTACTGACCTCAACCAGGTGGGGACTGACCTGAACCCAACAAAAAACCTCATGTGCTTAAAACCTTCTGTCTCACACACTGGCACATTTCTGGAAAAAGTCACAAAAAGTGCACTTTTTGCCATAGTCAAATAGACTCCAAATGGCCTAAAACGTGCTCCTAAATGGTTCCTGGAAGGTACCATTTGCCATCTGACACTTGGTGAAATTTCAGAAAATCATTGACATTTTTACTCCTTCAAATTCAACAAGTCACACATCTATCCACAAGAGAATTTCACGCTGAATCCAACGCACCTACTCCCATCTTCCTACGACCTTCCTATCAAAAGTTATTACACGACGTTTGTCAGCAGAAATCAGCACCTTGTCAAGTTCATATCTCCGGAACCGCTCGTCCAATCCGGATGCTTCTGGGCTCTATGGAAAGGTCTCGTCGAGACCAACAAAACCCGACGCCACTCACCTCTCTAGCACCTTCCTGGACAGAGTTATATGTTCAAAATGGGCGTAACTTTTCAACGGAAGGTCCCACCCACTTCAAACTTGCACCAATGGAAAGCCCATAGCGTTTTATGGGGGGGTAGGACTTGGTTTCAGGTCTCTAGGATCTTCCTATCCAGAGTTATTCCAACCCACCAAGGCGTCCGACGGTCTTACAAACCCCTATACCTACGTAACCCTATGCCTAATCCCAAACCCTGACACTAAAAAAGTCCACTTTTTTTTCGGCGGGCTGACACCTAACCCTGACCTGGACATGTTTACTGACCTCAACCAGGTGGGGACTGACCTGAACCCAACAAAAAACCTCATGTGCTTAAAACCTTCTGTCTCACACACTGGCACATTTCTGGAAAAAGTCACAAAAAGTGCACTTTTTGCCATAGTCAAATAGACTCCAAATGGCCTAAAACGTGCTCCTAAATGGTTCCTGGAAGGTACCATTTGCCATCTGACACTTGGTGAAATTTCAGAAAATCATTGACATTTTTACTCCTTCAAATTCAACAAGTCACACATCTATCCACAAGAGAATTTCACGCTGAATCCAACGCACCTACTCCCATCTTCCTACGACCTTCCTATCAAAAGTTATTACACGACGTTTGTCAGCAGAAATCAGCACCTTGTCAAGTTCATATCTCCGGAACCGCTCGTCCAATCCGGATGCTTCTGGGCTCTATGGAAAGGTCTCGTCGAGACCAACAAAACCCGACGCCACTCACCTCTCTAGCACCTTCCTGGACAGAGTTATATGTTCAAAATGGGCGTAACTTTTCAACGGAAGGTCCCACCCACTTCAAACTTGCACCAATGGAAAGCCCATAGCGTTTTATGGGGGGGTAGGACTTGGTTTCAGGTCTCTAGGATCTTCCTATCCAGAGTTATTCCAACCCACCAAGGCGTCCGACGGTCTTACAAACCCCTATACCTACGTAACCCTATGCCTAATCCCAAACCCTGACACTAAAAAAGTCCACTTTTTTTTCGGCGGGCTGACACCTAACCCTGACCTGGACATGTTTACTGACCTCAACCAGGTGGGGACTGACCTGAACCCAACAAAAAACCTCATGTGCTTAAAACCTTCTGTCTCACACACTGGCACATTTCTGGAAAAAGTCACAAAAAGTGCACTTTTTGCCATAGTCAAATAGACTCCAAATGGCCTAAAACGTGCTCCTAAATGGTTCCTGGAAGGTACCATTTGCCATCTGACACTTGGTGAAATTTCAGAAAATCATTGACATTTTTACTCCTTCAAATTCAACAAGTCACACATCTATCCACAAGAGAATTTCACGCTGAATCCAACGCACCTACTCCCATCTTCCTACGACCTTCCTATCAAAAGTTATTACACGACGTTTGTCAGCAGAAATCAGCACCTTGTCAAGTTCATATCTCCGGAACCGCTCGTCCAATCCGGATGCTTCTGGGCTCTATGGAAAGGTCTCGTCGAGACCAACAAAACCCGACGCCACTCACCTCTCTAGCACCTTCCTGGACAGAGTTATATGTTCAAAATGGGCGTAACTTTTCAACGGAAGGTCCCACCCACTTCAAACTTGCACCAATGGAAAGCCCATAGCGTTTTATGGGGGGGTAGGACTTGGTTTCAGGTCTCTAGGATCTTCCTATCCAGAGTTATTCCAACCCACCAAGGCGTCCGACGGTCTTACAAACCCCTATACCTACGTAACCCTATGCCTAATCCCAAACCCTGACACTAAAAAAGTCCACTTTTTTTTCGGCGGGCTGACACCTAACCCTGACCTGGACATGTTTACTGACCTCAACCAGGTGGGGACTGACCTGAACCCAACAAAAAACCTCATGTGCTTAAAACCTTCTGTCTCACACACTGGCACATTTCTGGAAAAAGTCACAAAAAGTGCACTTTTTGCCATAGTCAAATAGACTCCAAATGGCCTAAAACGTGCTCCTAAATGGTTCCTGGAAGGTACCATTTGCCATCTGACACTTGGTGAAATTTCAGAAAATCATTGACATTTTTACTCCTTCAAATTCAACAAGTCACACATCTATCCACAAGAGAATTTCACGCTGAATCCAACGCACCTACTCCCATCTTCCTACGACCTTCCTATCAAAAGTTATTACACGACGTTTGTCAGCAGAAATCAGCACCTTGTCAAGTTCATATCTCCGGAACCGCTGGTCCAATCCGGATGCTTCTGGGCTCTATGGAAAGGTCTCGTCGAGACCAACAAAACCCGACGCCACTCACCTCTCTAGCACCTTCCTGGACAGAGTTATATGTTCAAAATGGGCGTAACTTTTCAACGGAAGGTCCCACCCACTTCAAACTTGCACCAATGGAAAGCCCATAGCGTTTTATGGGGGGGTAGGACTTGGTTTCAGGTCTCTAGGATCTTCCTATCCAGAGTTATTCCAACCCACCAAGGCGTCCGACGGTCTTACAAACCCCTATACCTACGTAACCCTATGCCTAATCCCAAACCCTGACACTAAAAAAGTCCACTTTTTTTTCGGCGGGCTGACACCTAACCCTGACCTGGACATGTTTACTGACCTCAACCAGGTGGGGACTGACCTGAACCCAACAAAAAACCTCATGTGCTTAAAACCTTCTGTCTCACACACTGGCACATTTCTGGAAAAAGTCACAAAAAGTGCACTTTTTGCCATAGTCAAATAGACTCCAAATGGCCTAAAACGTGCTCCTAAATGGTTCCTGGAAGGTACCATTTGCCATCTGACACTTGGTGAAATTTCAGAAAATCATTGACATTTTTACTCCTTCAAATTCAACAAGTCACACATCTATCCACAAGAGAATTTCACGCTGAATCCAACGCACCTACTCCCATCTTCCTACGACCTTCCTATCAAAAGTTATTACACGACGTTTGTCAGCAGAAATCAGCACCTTGTCAAGTTCATATCTCCGGAACCGCTGTCCAATCCGGATGCTTCTGGGCTCTATGGAAAGGTCTCGTCGAGACCAACAAAACCCGACGCCACTCACCTCTCTAGCACCTTCCTGGACAGAGTTATATGTTCAAAATGGGCGTAACTTTTCAACGGAAGGTCCCACCCACTTCAAACTTGCACCAATGGAAAGCCCATAGCGTTTTATGGGGGGGTAGGACTTGGTTTCAGGTCTCTAGGATCTTCCTATCCAGAGTTATTCCAACCCACCAAGGCGTCCGACGGTCTTACAAACCCCTATACCTACGTAACCCTATGCCTAATCCCAAACCCTGACACTAAAAAAGTCCACTTTTTTTTCGGCGGGCTGACACCTAACCCTGACCTGGACATGTTTACTGACCTCAACCAGGTGGGGACTGACCTGAACCCAACAAAAAACCTCATGTGCTTAAAACCTTCTGTCTCACACACTGGCACATTTCTGGAAAAAGTCACAAAAAGTGCACTTTTTGCCATAGTCAAATAGACTCCAAATGGCCTAAAACGTGCTCCTAAATGGTTCCTGGAAGGTACCATTTGCCATCTGACACTTGGTGAAATTTCAGAAAATCATTGACATTTTTACTCCTTCAAATTCAACAAGTCACACATCTATCCACAAGAGAATTTCACGCTGAATCCAACGCACCTACTCCCATCTTCCTACGACCTTCCTATCAAAAGTTATTACACGACGTTTGTCAGCAGAAATCAGCACCTTGTCAAGTTCATATCTCCGGAACCGCTGGTCCAATCCGGATGCTTCTGGGCTCTATGGAAAGGTCTCGTCGAGACCAACAAAACCCGACGCCACTCACCTCTCTAGCACCTTCCTGGACAGAGTTATATGTTCAAAATGGGCGTAACTTTTCAACGGAAGGTCCCACCCACTTCAAACTTGCACCAATGGAAAGCCCATAGCGTTTTATGGGGGGGTAGGACTTGGTTTCAGGTCTCTAGGATCTTCCTATCCAGAGTTATTCCAACCCACCAAGGCGTCCGACGGTCTTACAAACCCCTATACCCTAACCCTAACCCTAATCCCAAACCCTGACACTAAAAAAGTCCACTTTTTTTTCGGCGGGCTGACACCTAACCCTGACCTGGACATGTTTACTGACCTCAACCAGGTGGGGACTGACCTGAACCCAACAAAAAACCTCATGTGCTTAAAACCTTCTGTCTCACACACTGGCAAATTTCTGGAAAAAGTCACAAAAAGTGCACTTTTTGCCATAGTCAAATAGACTCCAAATGGCCTAAAACGTGCTCCTAAATGGTTCCTGGAAGGTACCATTTGCCATCTGACACTTGGTGAAATTTCAGAAAATCATTGACATTTTTACTCCTTCAAATTCAACAAGTCACACATCTATCCACAAGAGAATTTCACGCTGAATCCAACGCACCTACTCCCATCTTCCTACGACCTTCCTATCAAAAGTTATTACACGACGTTTGTCAGCAGAAATCAGCACCTTGTCAAGTTCATATCTCCGGAACCGCTGCTCCAATCCGGATGCTTCTGGGCTCTATGGAAAGGTCTCGTCGAGACCAACAAAACCCGACGCCACTCACCTCTCTAGCACCTTCCTGGACAGAGTTATATGTTCAAAATGGGCGTAACTTTTCAACGGAAGGTCCCACCCACTTCAAACTTGCACCAATGGAAAGCCCATAGCGTTTTATGGGGGGGTAGGACTTGGTTTCAGGTCTCTAGGATCTTCCTATCCAGAGTTATTCCAACCCACCAAGGCGTCCGACGGTCTTACAAACCCCTATACCTAACCCTATACCTAATCCCAAACCCTGACACTAAAAAAGTCCACTTTTTTTTCGGCGGGCTGACACCTAACCCTGACCTGGACATGTTTACTGACCTCAACCAGGTGGGGACTGACCTGAACCCAACAAAAAACCTCATGTGCTTAAAACCTTCTGTCTCACACACTGGCACATTTCTGGAAAAAGTCACAAAAAGTGCACTTTTTGCCATAGTCAAATAGACTCCAAATGGCCTAAAACGTGCTCCTAAATGGTTCCTGGAAGGTACCATTTGCCATCTGACACTTGGTGAAATTTCAGAAAATCATTGACATTTTTACTCCTTCAAATTCAACAAGTCACACATCTATCCACAAGAGAATTTCACGCTGAATCCAACGCACCTACTCCCATCTTCCTACGACCTTCCTATCAAAAGTTATTACACGACGTTTGTCAGCAGAAATCAGCACCTTGTCAAGTTCATATCTCCGGAACCGCTGCTCCAATCCGGATGCTTCTGGGCTCTATGGAAAGGTCTCGTCGAGACCAACAAAACCCGACGCCACTCACCTCTCTAGCACCTTCCTGGACAGAGTTATATGTTCAAAATGGGCGTAACTTTTCAACGGAAGGTCCCACCCACTTCAAACTTGCACCAATGGAAAGCCCATAGCGTTTTATGGGGGGGTAGGACTTGGTTTCAGGTCTCTAGGATCTTCCTATCCAGAGTTATTCCAACCCACCAAGGCGTCCGACGGTCTTACAAACCCCTATACCTAACCCTATACCTAATCCCAAACCCTGACACTAAAAAAGTCCACTTTTTTTTCGGCGGGCTGACACCTAACCCTGACCTGGACATGTTTACTGACCTCAACCAGGTGGGGACTGACCTGAACCCAACAAAAAACCTCATGTGCTTAAAACCTTCTGTCTCACACACTGGCACATTTCTGGAAAAAGTCACAAAAAGTGCACTTTTTGCCATAGTCAAATAGACTCCAAATGGCCTAAAACGTGCTCCTAAATGGTTCCTGGAAGGTACCATTTGCCATCTGACACTTGGTGAAATTTCAGAAAATCATTGACATTTTTACTCCTTCAAATTCAACAAGTCACACATCTATCCACAAGAGAATTTCACGCTGAATCCAACGCACCTACTCCCATCTTCCTACGACCTTCCTATCAAAAGTTATTACACGACGTTTGTCAGCAGAAATCAGCACCTTGTCAAGTTCATATCTCCGGAACCGCTGCTCCAATCCGGATGCTTCTGGGCTCTATGGAAAGGTCTCGTCGAGACCAACAAAACCCGACGCCACTCACCTCTCTAGCACCTTCCTGGACAGAGTTATATGTTCAAAATGGGCGTAACTTTTCAACGGAAGGTCCCACCCACTTCAAACTTGCACCAATGGAAAGCCCATAGCGTTTTATGGGGGGGTAGGACTTGGTTTCAGGTCTCTAGGATCTTCCTATCCAGAGTTATTCCAACCCACCAAGGCGTCCGACGGTCTTACAAACCCCTATACCTAACCCTATACCTAATCCCAAACCCTGACACTAAAAAAGTCCACTTTTTTTTCGGCGGGCTGACACCTAACCCTGACCTGGACATGTTTACTGACCTCAACCAGGTGGGGACTGACCTGAACCCAACAAAAAACCTCATGTGCTTAAAACCTTCTGTCTCACACACTGGCACATTTCTGGAAAAAGTCACAAAAAGTGCACTTTTTGCCATAGTCAAATAGACTCCAAATGGCCTAAAACGTGCTCCTAAATGGTTCCTGGAAGGTACCATTTGCCATCTGACACTTGGTGAAATTTCAGAAAATCATTGACATTTTTACTCCTTCAAATTCAACAAGTCACACATCTATCCACAAGAGAATTTCACGCTGAATCCAACGCACCTACTCCCATCTTCCTACGACCTTCCTATCAAAAGTTATTACACGACGTTTGTCAGCAGAAATCAGCACCTTGTCAAGTTCATATCTCCGGAACCGCTGCTCCAATCCGGATGCTTCTGGGCTCTATGGAAAGGTCTCGTCGAGACCAACAAAACCCGACGCCACTCACCTCTCTAGCACCTTCCTGGACAGAGTTATATGTTCAAAATGGGCGTAACTTTTCAACGGAAGGTCCCACCCACTTCAAACTTGCACCAATGGAAAGCCCATAGCGTTTTATGGGGGGGTAGGACTTGGTTTCAGGTCTCTAGGATCTTCCTATCCAGAGTTATTCCAACCCACCAAGGCGTCCGACGGTCTTACAAACCCCTATACCCCTAACCCCTAATGCTATTTGCAAATACACCTTTCCATTGTTATATTTCAACTTGTTATCAACAAAGGAATATCAATAGGAGTTGCAAAGCCACAGTTACTCATTCTCTACCTGACAAGAGAGAAAGAGCAAGAATTACTCAGACAAAAACATCTAACTGTCTTCTCCCTTGACAAATTTTGCCACCCTTTCAAGATGTCTGATTTTCTTGAACTCGGTGTCGCCAACACTGAAGCCATTATCGGCCCCTTTGAGGAACACTTCGAATTCAAGGACTTTCTACATGACAGTGAGGTCAGGGTGCCTATATTTAGCAGTTGTTATGACCGGAATGAGGGCTTGTTGCACACAACATATGATATCGACGGTGTCTGCATCGAACTTGACAATTTGGAGTCAATAAATGACAGACTTACTTACATCAGACTACCACAGATGTACCCTAACTTGATTAAGAAGCACTTTCACATGCTTAAAAAGCATGTGCCCATGATTGGAAGCAATCCAGCAGCAAGACTGGAATGGAACAACACACATGGACACTGTCTTGGACAGACAGCGGGTGGATACTTTCTAAACCTCTCTGTAGTGCCAAAGTACAATGAAGCACGCACCAGCATTCCCTCTGGCGACTTCACAGCCCTATACATAGCTGTCAACTTCATGAACAAAGTCAGGTCATGTTTCACCATGGAGCTGAGAAATCTGAGCCAACAAGACTTGAACAGGGATTCTGTACAAAAAAACAGCTTGTCCGACCCGTCTAATTTCAATGTGTTGCCGCAGGACCAACACTTCGTCCTGGGGATCCTGGATGATGCAATAAGGAAGGCGACATTGGACTTAAATTTTGATTCCACCTTCTCAGTGCTCCTCACACTTACAATGTTTGGCCAAAAAAGCCCTGCAGACATTGACCTGGCTGCCTTGGTCGA
>CAVMBS020000105.1:0-15321 GCA_963678695.2 Diplodus puntazzo
CTGGAGACTGATTGATTGATAATTAAATGATCTGTAGTGAGCAATATTAATATGACACTGTAACAACAGGACAGACTGAAGATGACTTCCTGTGTTTCCGTCATCAACTCACATTGGATGGTGATGATGTCACTCCTGTTGTGAGCGTGCTCAGTTCACTCCTCTATCTTGCTTTAATCTCTTCTTCTCTGAGGTCAAAGGTCAGAGCACAGCCTGAGCTCATTAGCATTTACTGAAACACTGTGTGTGTGTGTGTGTGTGTACAGACAATAGAGGGATTATAGAGTGACATTTCTTAGAGAGGAAGAGCGTGGAGGAAACAGAAGAAGAAGAAGAGGAACATTGATGGAGACAGACACTCTTCTCTGTCCTCTGATTCATGACCTTTGACCTCTCTGCTCTGTGATTGGTCTGTTCTTCTTCATGTTCCGGTTGTGAGGAAGAGTTTAGATGCTGAGATCTTCATATATTCAGATATGTGTCCACAGAGTGTTTTATCTGAGCGCTCTGTCTCTTTCCTGCGGTCGCTCTGAGCACTTCAAGTTGAAAGTCTGTGAACTCTTCAGAAAGGTTCTGGTGACGTCACCGTGGCTTTTCTTCTTTCTCGTGGCCTCAGCCATAATATTCACTGTATCTTTGTATTCTATGGATGATGTCATCACCCACATCCTCTTCGCTCCGATGTCCTGATGTCAAATATAACACAAACAGATAGTAAACCACAGAGGATCAGTGTCCATCATACAGCTCGGGTGACCAGATCCCAATAAGCCAAATGTGGGACACGTCACCAATGTATGGATGTAGTCAAAAATAAACATTTCTATTCTGCCTGCTAGCTCATAACATTGTGTTTTACCTTCTGGATGATTTAGTAGCACGCAATAGACTATACAGGTTACAGATAAGACTTTTATTTACCAAGTGAGGAACTCAACAATTATTGATTTTAAGCAGTCCTTTGTATATCTCAGAAGCACGTGAAGCAACTGAAAAAAATGGCGTGTGAACGATAAGTAACACCCCCCCCGCACCTAAAAAAAAGGAAAAAACATCCTGTATATTTACAGAAATGCCACTTTAAAGGACTGTAAAACTACATTGTAGTTAAGATTTATATTATTTATTTAGTAGTTAAGAACAACTGAGAAGCACACGATTGAACAGCTGAAAAGCACAGATTACTTGAAATGACAACAACTGAACAAGTTTAAAAGTATAAAATATACAATCCCTTATAAACAAATTCTAAGCTTCGCGCTTCTCGCTTTTTTTATTTCTTCGAATTGAATCACGTGGTTGTACTGCAGGTGGTGATGTAAATAAATAAACATTTTGAGGACTTCAGAATCAGAATCTAAGACATGAGACAAAATAGTGGAGAAGTTGACATTGCTGCTTAATAATATATTAACCTCTTGAGCATTAGATAACTTTTTTTAACCATTATTTTCTTTATCATTATATATTTTTGATAGACACAGAATCTGTTTCAGAAGTCAGTGGGTCACACGACATGGAAGCTATTGAGAAAAAAAATCAAGATTTCTGCATATAAATATTTATATAAAATAGAGGAAGCACTAAAGTACAACAAACATAGCTGTGTCTCATTCGTCCAGTTTACTAATACAGTCTGCTGCTGGAGTCACTGGGCCCCATGACATGGAAGATATTAAAAGATCTGCAATTATTTTGTATTAATATATTTATGCTAAGTAATTTGATGACAGTCCCTAAATCAGTTTCCAGTGATTCAGTGCCATGTTCTGGGAGGTGAGCTGACCGTCCTCCTGCTCACACTGGGTGAACCTCAGTAAAGTCGCGACTGGACCCGAGTAGAGCTTAGAATCAAGCCCGACCCAAGCCCGTGCACGTTGTGTCCGAGCCCGGCCCGACACACTGAATGTAATTATGAGCCCGAGACCGATTTGAACCCGACAACTGTTTAATACGTGGGCTGTTATAACTGACGTTCTCGACGACAATTGCGAGTTGTTTGAACTACAGAAATCTTAATGAATAATGCAACAAGTGCCGCACTTAATGCACTCGACAGAGCCGACACATGTTATTATCACAGCACACGACTTGTTTAAAATGGGTCCACACCTCCGACTTTCCTCCAAACTTAACAAAGTTAATTCTACGGTTTTTCTTTTTTTCTGTACATCTTCATGCTCCATGTTGCACTTAAGCCACACAATCAGTGATGCCAGTAACGCGTTACTAGTTTTGTCATTTTCCTTAGTAAAAATATATATTTTTGTTTTCTTCTTGCGTCTCGGGGAGTGACGTCCCGTACGCGAGAAGATCCTGGGACCAGATAGTTACAAGTGTTTGGTCAGATGGAGAGCAAAGAGAAAGAATTGCATTATAGAGAGAAGATGTTAACCCCTTCATTGCCGTGGGAGCCCTGAGGATTGTATCAATCGGTGCATCTGCTGGAGTGTGAGGAAAATCTTGATACCTCTTTCTATAAAAGTCTCCTACTTGAAGGTACCTAAGCAGATGAGAATTTGGTAGATGGAATCCCTCGGCCAATTGCTGAAATGAAGCAAAGACACCTTCAACAAACAATTTCCTCACTGTATGTATGCCATTCTGAAACCACAACTCAAAGGCTTTGTGTTGCATTGAAGGAGGAAACATAGGGTTTTTAAAAATTGGCATGCACAGTGGTGGTATCTGAGCTCCAATAGATTTACAAAATTGGCGCCATATACGCAGGATAGAGTTTACAAGCATATTGCTGCCAGTTTTGAGCCTAACAGAAACAGGGACGGAAGCAATAAGTGCAGAGAGACAGGCTGGAGCACAAGATGACGACTCCATCAGACACCAGGCAGGGGAATCATCATCTGCTCGCATCCAATGCAGGATTGGTTGCATGTTAGCGGCCCAATAATAATATAAAAAAGTTGGGTAGTGCCATACCACCGACTCCTTTGGGTTTCTGTAGAACATTTTTACGTAGTCGGGGAACCTTTCTCTTTCTGTCCCATATAAACTCCAATACAGCCGTGTCTAATTTGCGGAAGAATGTCTTTGGGATAAATGCAGGAATACACTGGAAAAGATAAAGGAATTTGGGAAGCACTGTCATCTTAACTGAATTGATTCTACCTGCCAGAGATAGAGGCAATGACAACCAACGGTGAAGATCATCCTTTACACGAGTGAATAAAGTTTCAAAGTTAGATTTAAAGAGTTTGTTAAATTTATCAGTAACCACTACTCCTAGGTATGTAAAACCTTTCTTTGACACTTTAAAGCAGAGGTGTCAAACTCTGGCCCGCGGGCCAAATATGGCCCGCAGTGTAATTATATTTGGCCCGTGAGGCAATACCAAATGCCTGTGACTACTAGAGCTGGCCCGCCGGTATGATACAGCGCATGTACCGCTAATACTACAAGTCCCATAATGCTCTGCTCATGTTTTGGCGCGTCAATCAGTACAGGACCCATAAACACCCTGTCCTCTGTTGACAGTTGTCATGGCAACCTAATGCCGCTACTAGAATCGCGCTACCCATCCCAAAAATGGCGAAAAGAAAGGCAGAAAACAGGAGCTTTCTGGACAGGTGGGAGGCAGAATATCTGTTTACATATGTAAAAGACAGACCTGTTTGTTTTGTATGTGGAGCCAACGTGGCTATAACCAAAGAGTACAATATTAGAAGACACTATGAAACGAAACATCACGACAAGTACAAGGACATGGACATGACTCAAAGGCGCCAGAAAGTAGAGGAGATGAAAAGAAGTTTGGTTTCACAACAGACTATGTTCAAAAAAGTAATATCACAAAGTGAGGCATCTGTAAAGGCGAGTTTTATTGTGGCAGCAGAGATCGCAAAATCAGCCCGGCCCTTCAGTGAGGGAGAGTTTGTGAAAAAGTGCAGTGTGACCTCGTTTGCCCAGAGAAAAAGCAAGCATTTTCAAATGTGAGCCTGAGCAGAAACACAGTAGCTGATCGCACATGTGATCTTGCCACCAATCTATACGACCAGCTGATGGAAAAGGGAAAAGATTTCGTTGCATTCTCCCTTGCTGTGGATGAGAGCAGCGACACATCTGATACTGCTCAGCTGGCAGTCTTCATCCGTGGAGTGGACTCGAATCTATGTGTCACGGAGGAACTTCTGGGATTAAAATCGATGCATGGCACAACCACGGGAAAGGAAATCTTTGAAGAGGTTTCCAAATGTGCAAATGAAATGAAGCTGACTTGGGATAAACTTGTGGGATTAATGACGGATGATGCGCCAGCGATGTGCGGTCAAAAGAGTGGACTGGTGGGCAGGGTGCGGGAGAAGATGCGGGAGGAGAACTGTGCGGGTGAGCTAACTGTTTATCACTGCATTATGCATCAAGAAGCACTGTGTGGCAAAGCCCTAAAGATGGAACATGTTATGACCACAGTAACACGAGCAGTTAACTTTATAAGAGCCAAAGGTCTCCATTACCGCCAGTTCAAGTCTCTTTTGGAGGAGTGTGGTTCGGAATATGCAGATGTGCCTTATCACACAGAGGTGAGATGGTTAAGCCGAGGAAAAGTACTGAACAGATGTTTCGAGCTTCATGAGGAAATATGTCAGTTTCTGGAAAGCAAAGGGAAAGACACAGCAGAGCTCCGGGAGCAAAAGTTTCTGTGTGAGCTGGCCTTTATGTGTGACATCACGAGCCGTCTCGATGCGCTGAACCTGCAGCTTCAGGGGCGGGAGCGCATCATCACAGACATGTACGCTGCAGTGAGGGCTTTTAAAACTAAACTGAGCCTGTGGAAGAACCAGATGCTGCAAGGAAACCTGGGCCATTTTCCCTGCTGCCAAACAATTAAAACGCGGAGTTTGCTGAAAAACTCAGCGTACTCGGCGCCGAGTTTACCCGGAGATTTGCCGACTTTGATATCCAGAAATGTAGGTTTGAAATGCTCAGCAAGGAGTCACGTGATCAGCTGGACAAGATGGCGGCTTAGGTCGAATTCGCTCAACCCAGCATTGCTATTTTTATTGATTCCCACCGTTGTAACAACTATTACTTTTTCTTCTGAGTGCACCACTGATTATAAATACGCCATGACGGATTCGAGCAAGAAATCTGAGCCAGGGCTTGCGGTAAAGACGAGAGGGATGTCCGACATGGAGGCCATTGCGGAAGCGGTGCTTGAAAAACAACGTGGCTACCTGGAGACACGCTTCGACAAACTTCAGCAGATGGGAGAAGACATGGAGGCAAAATTGGGAGCCATTCGAGCTGATTTATTTTCTCTGAACGAGAGTATCGGCTCCGTCAATGTGGAACTGGACAAAATACGGTCGGATGTTGAAAGTAATCGTGGGAAGCTAACCAGCTACGAGGCCACGTTGGAGACCATGCAACTTAAGCTAGCGGACATGGAGGATCGGAGCAGGCGCTGCAATGTCCGCGCCATCGGGCTACCAGAAGGGATCGAAGGGTCCAACGCGGTCCAGTACCTTACAAATTCGCTGCCGAAGTGGTTCCCCACCCTGGGCAATTTAGACGGCGAAATCATGCGTGCTCACCGTGTGTACAGTGACAACAGAAAGAGATCCGGGCCCCGCACTCTAATCTTTAATACGCTCCGGTACACAACACGCCAACTTATCCTTCGTGCAGCAAAGAAATCCCCGCTCACAATGAATGGACGGCCGGTTCGCTTGTCACCCGACTACAGCGGCTACACTGTCAAACGGCGCCAAACTTTCACTCAAGCCATGAACATGGCCCGAGCCAAAGGAGTGGAGTTCTTCCTGCTTTACCCCGCCACACTGAAAGTCAAAGCAGCCGGCAAAACGGAGTCTTTTCAGTCCGCGGAGGAGGCCGAGGATTTCATCAGCTCCCTCCCGGCGCCGCGAGTCCCACCTGCAGCTGGGAATGACGACTCGGTACCTGGTCAACCAGACGAAGCTGCTGGGTAACCATGTCGGAACTGAATCATTCTACACGGTGCCTGGATTAAAGCGCTGATCATCACTCGGAGCTTCTGCCACAGTATGGTCTGTTAATCAGAGTGTGCGACAGGTTTTCTTTTTTTTTCAGCGAGATGTGACATCTCTAGCCTGCCTTGCATCAGCAGTTAATTTATAATCATTTTGGTCCGTAATTATTTTTCTATTGTGATGCTTAAACTACAGGTTCTTGTTTTCATTCTCTAAGAACAGTACTGAGCACACCGCCACTTTATTTTTGTGTTTTGTTTTGGACATAGTTTGCTGCTCATATGCTTGGTTAGTCATGGTCACTGCCAGCAGGAATGATGAGGACAATCTAAGGCTAACCCTTGCACTTGGTCATCTCTAAGTTATGTTTACTATGGACTCAGTTCATCTTATTGCTCAAGTGTCGCTGCTCCTCCTTTTTTTTTTTTTTTTTTCAGTATTAAGTAAGGAAAGAAAGTAAGTTAGTTATCTCTGCTGGTAGCAGCTCATCCTGTCCTGATATCAACGGTTTTGTTTATTATTTGCTGGGTTTGAGGTTGAAGGTTGAACCTTTGCGGCCCCATATCCATTCTAGATCACGGATCAACATATGAGGGTTTTATTATTATTTTTTGGCTTAGTTATTTTTAGCCTTAATGTTCATGGGGTTTTACATGTTATGTTGTTTTTCAGGCACCATCAAGGGGTAATGGGGGGTAAGGCACACACATTTTGTACGCCTATCTGTCAGTGTGGGTCAGTTTACCACAACTTCTGGCTCTATATTTTATCTTTGGGTACATGGTCGTTAACTTTGAGTTCAGCATGCAGTAATGGGTGATTTATCCGTTTTGGTTTGGAATTGCGATGGGTTAAATACACCACACAAGAGGACCAGCGTCCTTACTCTTTTGCGTCGGCGGAAAATTGACCTGGCTCTCCTACAGGAGACGCACTTGTTAAGTAGAGACTCTGGTCGGATGGCCAACAGATTTTACCACACAATTGCTTCCTCTTCAGCTGAAACGAAAAGTAAAGGAGTAGCTATTGTTTGTAAACGTAATCTAAATATTAAGGTGTTGGATGTATGGGCGGACACCGCAGGGAGGATAGCAATAGCCAAGGTGGAACTGTATGGGAGGAAGGTAGCTATTATTTCTGCTTACGCTCCAAACAAATTTGACAAGACTTTCTATGACACGCTTACACAGAAGTTGTTAGAACTACCTGGATATTCTCTCATTGTAGGGGCAGATATGAATGCGGTGTGGCATACAGATGATCGATCTAGCTTGAGCGCCTCCAAAGATCAACAGCTAGCAACTGCAGCTTTACAGTCTTGGGCCAAGACCCTTGGCCTGATAGATGTATGGCGTTCCCTCAATCCTACCATGAAAGATTACTCCTTTTTTTCAGCCAGACACAAATCATTTTCACGGATAGATTTTCTTTTCACTTCACCACAACTTTTTCAAAAAATAAATGATGCTGCCTTACTACCTATTGCATTATCAGACCACAAAGGAGTATTTTGCTGTGCAACCTTGGGCTGCTTATCCAAACGTGCTGCTAGGTGGCGCTTTAATACCACTTTGTTAAAAAATGATGATTATAAATCTCAGTTTTTGTCCCATTTAAAAGAATTTTTGGACTTTAATTTAGGCTCAGTCAATGACCCCAGGATTTTATGGGATGCAGTCAAAGGGTTTATACGAAGTAACGCCATCCGCTTTGCCTCAAATCTGCGTAAGGATAGAACAGCCAAATTACAAGCTTTGGAAGCTGACTTGGCTAGAATAGAATTGACTTTACAAAATAACTATTCCCAACAGGTTGAATTACAACGGGAAATCATTAAAAAGGAAATTAATAATATTTTAAAACAACAGTCAGAATTCCTGATACATAGGACTAGACAGCGTTACTATTTTCAAGGGTCTAGACCCAGCCATCTCTTAGCTTCCAAAATAAGGATCAACGAATACTTTGCTGACATTCCTTCTGTCAGGTCAACAACAGGCCAAATTTTGACTGATCCTAAGCAGGTGAATGAGACCTTTCGCACATATTATTCTAATTTATACCAATCAGAGATACAGTTGGATAGAGATAAGTGTCAGAACTTCCTTGGCCAACTAGATCTACCACAATTGGCAGTGGCTGACTCTGCGCATCTGGACGCACCCATATCACTGGAAGAACTTAAGGCAGCAGTTCTCGACATGCAAAGAAACAAATCTCCAGGGTTTGATGGAATACCTCCAGAGGTATATGTGGAATTCTGGGACATGCTGAGTCCGCTACTTTTAGACATGATCATGACATCTATAGACAAAGGAAGTTTTTCACGAGATGTCAATATAGCTCTAATATCCTTACTCTTAAAGAAAGATAAGGACCCTGCAGACTGCAGTAGTTATAGACCTCTCAGTTTATTAAACGCAGATCTTAAAATATATGCAAAGGTGCTAGCCAGACGCATTCAGAATCACATGACGACATTAGTCAGTTGTGATCAGACTGGATTTATAAAATCGAGGCTAGCTGCAGACAATGTCAGACGACTTCTCCATATAGTAGATGCAGCAGTAGACAAAACAGCACCAGCTGCAGTGCTATCCCTTGACGCTATGAAAGCCTTTGATAGGCTGGAGTGGTCCTTTTTGTGGGCGGTCTTAGGAAAAATGGGTTTCGGAAATAACTTTATTCATATGATAAAGGTCCTGTATTCAAATCCCTCAGCTCTGGTACTCACCGGGCAACTCTCCTCTGCGCTGTTCCCTGTCACCAGATCGTCCCGACAGGGCTGTCCACTGTCACCGGCACTTTTTGCACTTTCTCTCGAGCCACTAGCTCAGATGATTCGTCAGTCCCCCAATGTGCTTCCTATTTCAGTTTGTGATTCAAATCACCACGTATCATTGTATGCTGATGACGTGTTGGTCTTTATGGAGAAACCACTACAATCTATACCAAACTTACTGTCCATTTGTGAAGAATTTAGTTGTCTCTCAGGTTTTAAGATCAACTGGACCAAATCTGCGTTACTCCCCCTTAATGATTCGGCTAAAGGGTTGCAATTTCCTGTTGGCATCCCAGTTGTCCAGGATTTTAGATACCTCGGAATACAAATTTTTCCGTCCTTGAACCGTATTGTAACGCACAACTACTCAAAAACATTTAATAAAGTAAAAGCAGACTTGGATAGGTGGATGAGTCTCCCTAACTCTCTTAGAGCCCGTGTCTCTATAGTCAAAATGAACATTTTACCCAGGATTAATTTTATCAGCTCAATGATTCCCCTCTCTCCTCCTGTCAATTATTGGAATAAAATACATTCTTGTGTGTCTCGATTTATTTGGAACAGAAAGCGCCCGCGCCTTAAACTGTCCATCACACAAAGAGGAGTGGCCAGCGGTGGCTTATCTGTACCAAACTTTAAGTTTTATTTCTGGTCATTTGTACTTAGACCATTACTTGTGTGGCGTGACTCTGATGCCTCAGTTTGCTGGCGCGGGCTAGAAGAAAACTGTGTGAGACCCTGGAACTTGCAGGAGGTTCTTTTTGCTAACATATCCATTAAGCAATGCCAATTACGTTTTGGTCCAATAGTCTCACAACTCATTCAGGTATGGCGTGCGGCTGAGCTTCAGTGTAAAATATCCTGTAAGTGGCATACATTTACACCGATTTTTAACAACAATGGCCTATTAATCGGAGGGAGACCGATCTCTTGTGCTGCCTGGTGTAACAGTAATATTCGCACTTTAGATAAGGTATATAGTGACACTGGGCTGCACACCTTTCAAGATATTAGAGACAGGCACAATTTGCCTGCAAACTCGTTCTTCTTCTATCTGCAACTTAGATCATCCTTACAGGCGCATGGTGCCCCGATACAGCAACCATTACCCATTCACCCGCTATACAAAGTACTTTCCACTCGAATCAAAAAGAGAGGGTTAGTTTCCGCACTTTATCATTTCTTCCTGGAGGCCTCCTATAATGAACTACCGCTTGACAGAATATGGAGGTATGATTGCCCTAATTTGGACTCTGATTTTGATTGGTCACAGGTCTGGGCAAATATTAGAGAGGCTTCCCGCAACCCCGACCACCAGCAGATCCACTTTAACTATGTACACAGAACATATTTGACCCCTCGCAAACTCCATTGTATGAAGTTGATAGCTGATCCCTTGTGTAGCCTATGTTCTATGAAGGCCTCTGGTACTTTTTTGCATATGATGTGGAACTGCCCTCCGGTTTCACAGTTCTGGTCCAAGGTGGCAGCCAAGCTTTCTGAATTAGTATCAGTGACCATTCCAGTGACTATACCTGTCCTTTTGCTAATTGATCTGTCACAAGTTAATATTACTAAACTTAAAAAGCGCACTGTACTAGCTGGCTTAACAGCTGCCAAGAAGTTGATAGCCTTAAGATGGCAACCTCACCATTCTCTCACCATCAGACACTGGACGCTTACTTTCCTAGATGTAATTTATCTAGAACTGTCAACTGCTAGAATTAATGGCGCTAGTGAGGCTTCCATAAACAACTGGCGTGCAGCAGCTGATGCACTGAAAGAACTTAGAACATAAGCTCAATGAGACTCTAACCTTGTTTTTCCTGAATGGGTTTGTGTGCGTGTGTGTCACGTCAGATCTATACTCCATAGGGTGCTAGAGAGCGTACCACTGTGAGTGTGCTGTTGGGGTGGGGGGTGGTGCCCGCTTTCCTTTCCTTTTTTTTTTTTTTTTTTTTTTTTTTTTTTTTTGTTAATTATTATTATTTTTTTTGATTTAGTTGTTACAGTCAGTTTTTGTACTGTCTCTATTGTCATTAATGAGTCATGTTTCTTGGTTGTAACTTGTATTATTGTTAAATAAACATTTGATCACAAAAAAAAAGAAATGCTCAGCAATCCGTTTGCAGTTGACGTGGAAAACGCACCTACCAACCTCCAAATGGAGCTGATTGAACTCCAGTGTAGTGACACGCTGAAGTCAAAGTATGATGCTGTGGGTGCCGCACAGTTTCCACATTTCATCCCTGACACAATGCCTCAGCTTCGCACCCAAGCTGCTCAGATGCTCTCCATGTTCGGCAGCACTTAGTTATGTGAGCAACTGTTCTCCTCCATGAAGATGACCAAAACGTCTCACAGGAGTCGTCTGACAGATGAACACCTTTGCTCCATCCTGAGGATTTCCTCAGCTCAGAGCCTGAGCCCAGATATTGATGAACTAGCATCCAAGAAGAGATGCCAGGTATCTGGCTTGAACACAGAGTAGATCAGTGTGTAGCAAACTGAGCTACAATTAAAGCTGTCTTTATGCACTTTTTCTTGCTAGTCCAAGTCATGGGCTTGAATGGTTACATGTTCATTGAAGGATATTATTATTAGTCAGTTGGTTTATTATTGTTATTTTATTTTTTACATGTATTGACAGCCTGTTGAAAAAGATTACTGTTAAATTTAAAGAAGGCTGCATATAAAGAAAGAGGCATACGATTTTTATTTAAATTTTATTTAAGAAATGAATGCCATTGATGTGGGTTTTTTATTTGAAATTCGATTTAGCATTGTGTATGATATTAAGTTATATCAATCTTTGCATTGTTTGAACTTGTTTAGGTTCATTTAGGTACATCAATAAATATCAATGTTGGCCCGCGACTTTGTCCAAGTTTTAAATTTTGGCCCACTGTATATTTGAGTTTGACACCCCTGCTTTAAAGGGAAGTGTTGAAAGCAGCTTTGTGGTTGCAGCTTTATTAACAGGAAAAACCTCACTTTTGTCAAAGTTGAGTTTGTAACCAGAGATCTTTCCGAAACACTCTAATGTCTTCAGCGTATAGATATATACATAGCTCCTAGCACAAATGCTAAAGCTAATGCTAACGAGGCACTTGGAGGGCTACATGATGCCATCAGTGAGCTTCTGACTAAACACCCGGACAGCTTTGTCATGGTGGCAGGAGATTTCAACCACACCACTTTAAAGGCTGCTTTCACAAGTTCAAGCAAGTTGTGGACTTTAAAACCAGAGGAGAGAACACGCTGGACCTGGTGTACAGCAACTTTCTTCTCGCAGCTCCTGCAGACAGGGCTGCCATGCTCGACCAGCTGTCCCTGAGCATTCTTATAATAACCAGAATATGCCCGGACTGCAGATTTGGTTTCTTTGAAGGCGGAAAAATGCCTTGAGGGGCGCTATATCACGTCCTCCCTCCACCATGTCTTCTTCACTACATAACAAGTGCACGTTACAAGCTGCGCATGCGCCGCGAGTTTTCCGCACCATGGTTACCGACCGCGGCGGTTACCATGGTAATTAAAACTTAAACGGTAACCTTCACCGTCGGGAATTTTACTGTGGTTTACCGTGACACCGCTAACCGTTACATCCCTAGAAGCGACAGCAGAAGTCCAGGAGCTCCCTCTGAACACCTGAAGACCCCAACAGCAACGGCGGAGCATCGACCATCCAACATCACCGAGAGCTGGGGGAGACCACAGCAGCAGAGGAGAGCGAGAACGGAGCCAGGCAGTAACAACCCTGAGGCCGTGGCGGATGGAGGACCAGCAGAGCAATGATGGACATCCCACAGAGCATCGAGTACGTCTGCTTAAAAGTTAGCGTTGCTATGCTAACTGCTGAATTGGTGAGGCTAACAGCGGATCAACGGGGCTAACAGCTGATCAGCGGAGAAAGATGAGTCCATGGAGCCAGTTCTTCAGGTGAGCAGGCTTCAAAGGTAGTAGCACAGCCTCAGAGCTTGCAAAGACAACTTGGCTTTCTTCTTTTAACAGAAAAAAGCTGTTTTGTCACGGATCGAGAAGCGGCGATACTCACGCCAGGGTCCTCTCGCATCCGGATTGCCATGGAAACTATATAATGTTTATATACACTGCCGCATGGTCTGATATTATAATGTTTCCAATTGAACAGGAAACAACAGATTCTACAAACTTTTGGGGCAAAAAAGCCTCCCCAACACGCACCACCTAGATCACTGGTGATTTGCTTCCTCGAGTTCAGAGTGAAAGAACAGGTATTGCATACTGCGTGGAGAAAGAAAGATGTTCGCTACGAGGGGAAAAGTATTTATTTTGACCAAGATTATCCTCCTGAGACTTTGAAGAAAAGTAAGGCATATGTGGGGATACTGAGAGAGCTCAAAGCCAAGGGATCCGCTTCCAAACGCCACATCCAGCTAAGCTGAAGGTGTTCTTTGACAGCGGCACCCAGTTCTACGAGAATGCGGCAGAGGCGGCTAAAGACCTGAAGAAGAGAGGACTCCCTATGGAAAACGTTAAGGAGCCAGACTCTGCAGCGCTGAAGCAGGGGAGATTGGCAACGTGGGAGAAGGCAGGTGCAGATCGCCGCAGACGGGTAGTGGTCCACAGGCGGATAAGAGAGAGACTACGGAGCTTTCAGCGTGCTCCATCGGGAGCACCTGTTGCTGGCGAGTGAAGCGCTCGAGGGTAAACATCTCCACACTACAGCGCGGTGAGCGGCTACCGGCTGGAGCCATGTACCTCTATAGAAGGTGAACCCAGTGACTGTCGATTGAAATATCATCGTGTCATCTGGGACTAACCTCCCAGCTTGGACCCTTATCTTTAACACTGGGCTTCAAAAGAATAGTGTTATTAACCCCCATGTAAAGTCGATGACTTATTACTGCACTCTAATCAGTCCACCAGAAATGGTACTGCTATAAATACCCAGATTTGTTTATACTTAAGAGTTAAATACTACAGCTTTTCTGTTTCTACCTAAATTGGAATTACATACTTAAGATGATAATATGGGCTTTTGAGTTCTCGATTTTTGTTTACTTACTATGAGAGTTTAAGTAATTCCTCAAACTTACCTATGTTGCATTTTTATACCTAAAAAGAAAATGCTTTTGCAATTTAATTTTCAGTCTACTAAGTAATTAAATTTTTTTTCCCTAAACGTGCTTATTTCTATCCTTATACCTGAGAATACAATACTTATGTTTCTCAAAAGAGACTTAAATGTTTTTATTTACAGAGCTTGGTAAGGTGGAACTTTATACCAGTTATGGAGAAACTGACTTGAAAATGTTACCGGTGCAGACTAGTATCTTCTTTGATACCGATGAGAGGCCCTCGACAGACGCAGGATCTCCTCTCGACTTGAGGTTTCATTTGAACTTCGGACTTGGAAGTCTTTGGTTTGTGTTGTTCTGTTTTGTTGTTCATTGTTCTTGTTTCTTGGGTAATGTTACTCAGGTGTACACAGTTTGAAAAGAGAATATGCATCATCAGGAATTTAAAATAGTCGCGCTAAATGTCAATGGGCTGCATAATCCGAGTCAAAGGAGTAAACTTATAGCTTAAATGAAACGAGAAAGCTGCAGGTAGTTTTTTGGCAAGAGACTCATCTGTCTTCTTTAGAATAGGGGTGCACCGATCTGATATTAAGATCGGATATCGGCTCCGATATTGACAAAACGGCTGGATCGGGGATCGGTAAAATGAAATAGATCCACCGGCCGATCCAGTTTTTTTTTTTTTTTCTCCGTCGCAGCACATCCTACGTCATTCATCAGCGTCAGTGTGTCGCATGCTGGAAGATCGCAAGTTGTTGTTTGACCAACTCTTTATTAGTTTATTCTCAGGTTCAGCTGCTATGTTTTATTTTGGATTCCTGTTTGCAGGACGTTACACGTACTCACGTCACATTTCTCCGCTGATTAGCTGTTAGCCCCGCCATCAGTTGTTAGCCTCACCGGTCAGCTGTTAGCCTAGCAACGCTAACTTTCAAACCGACGTACTCAATACTCTGTGGGCTGTCCATCGTTGCTCCGTTGGTCCTCCCTCCACCACAACCTCAGGGTTATTCACCGCCGGGCTGCTTTGTCTCCTCCTCTGCTGCTGCGGTCTCCCCGGCTCGCAGCGATGCTGGATGGTCGCCACGCTGTGTGCACGGAGCCTCCAGACGCTAGTTTGTTTACAGACGGTGCTACTGACTTCAGTGCTAGTGTTCCCTCCGTGCTGACTGACAGGCGCTACATTCATTCATTCTTTGTTTTGTTTGTTCCACTTTGTTACGTGTGTCCTTGGGTACCCTGACAGGCGCTATATAGATTAAATGTATTATTATTATTATTATTATTAATGTTACACATGTTTACAATGTTCGGTAACTGTTTGATTATTTTGTCTTAGTTAGGAAAGTCTGGTGCCTTTAGTCCCTTTCACATGGTGGAAGGTATACAGTTTATTATTAATTCAACAACGGTATCGGATCGGTATCGGCCGATACGCTCAGTCCAGGTATCGGTATCGGGATTGGATCGGAAAAAACTGGATCGGTGCATCTCTACTTTAGAACAT
>CAVMBS020000106.1:0-15307 GCA_963678695.2 Diplodus puntazzo
CAGTATGTGTAAACAGATACATATGTAAACAGTATGTGTTTTTTTTGTTTTTGTTTTTTTACCCATCACTACCCCCCCATTGGAGGACACTTTTTCTGTTCTTTTTTTTTCTTTTTTTTTCTTCCCTTTTTCTTGTTTTCTCTTCTCTTCTTTATCATATAATAATAATAATAATAATAATAATAATAATAATAATAATAATAATAAGAACAGTAGACGTCTTTTAGCTGCAGAGACCGTATCTGTGCACATCTATCCAGATAAAAAAATGTAGTATTTGTAGAGTGTGGAGCCTCTCATTGCAAGGCACAGAGACAATGAGAACAATATTGTAATCTAGAACTATTACTACACCACAAAACTCGTGTAAACAGTAGGCGTTTTTTACGATTTTTTTTTTGGTAATTTGCCTACAGAGGCCTAATGTGTGCCTATCTATCCAGATGACACTGTTTGTAGTTTTTCAAAGTGTGGAACCTCTCATTACATGGCACAGCACACAGGCCTACCCCACACTGATTGCACCTGTATTGTGTCTGATGACGACCTTTAGGACGGGTACGATCGGAGCAAACTATACAGTCTGGACGATCGCCAGCATCATGGAGCCAGTGGCGTTCTGTAAGCCTCTGTGGCATTCCCCCCCCCTCTGCTGAACGCCTTCCCCATATTTTGTTTTCTCTCTTGGAGAAGCCCTCAAGGAAGGAAGTGATAATGTCCTGCACAAAGGCCTTCAGTGGCTTGTGTGGACCGGCAGTCATGCTGCAGTAAATGATATGGGCATTGACCATGCTTATGCTTAGAATGGCATTCATGATTATACCATTTCTTTGACCGATGTGGAAAGAGGTAGGTTTTCATCCTCTGATCAGCAGTGTCTACTCCCCCCATGAATGAATTGTACCTATACACACACACACAGGTCTGTTTATATCCCTAAACCCACTGTCCGTATGTTTGGACCTGATCCGTTTCCGGACAGACGAGTTCCCATGAAGAGTGGACAACAAATGGTAACGCTTTACGTCATGCCACGCACACGCCAACATTTTGCTCTGCCTCATGAACACTGGGTCATCTCCTCTGGCCAAGGGCAACTCGGTCTTTTACAGGGCCTTTGGCATACCTCGCCTTTGGCTACTGGCTGTCCCACACACACCAGTTTCATCATTTGCCAACTCATTTGCTACAGCTGGTGATATATAGTAGCTATCCATATACAACTCATGCCCTTTCCCTATGTGCTGGGCCATCAGCTGCCGAACTAGAACATGGGTGGCACCTAAATCAGTGACCTCATCACCATGCTGTCCAGTGTAAAAAGACCACTGCAGACCGTATCCTGACTTGGCCTCACTCAAAACAAATTATAACCATATTTGTCTGGTTTGTTCGGATTGTACATTTTCAATGTGGACTTTCCCTTGAAAGCTATTGTCATTTCATCCAGTGACAGTTCTTTGCGTAGGCCAACGACAGCTGAGAAGCGTGGAATGATCATGTCCATTATTGGGTGCACCTTGAACAGTCTATCATAACCTGGCTGGCGTCTCTCAACATACTCCTCATTATTGGCAAAGTGGAAGAAAGACAGGATGATATCGAATCTGTTCCTTGGCATCACATCTCTGATTTATGTACCAGGCCCATGCTCAAATGAAGTGACAGGAAGGCTTTCATTTCAGGGACAGTTACATCATACCATTCATGAAACCGTGAACTTGGCATTAGTTCATGTGAGGCTAAATACTGATGAGTATACCGATTTGTCTCCATTGTTATGAGATTCCAGAAATCATCAGTCAGAAAGAGGGACAAAAAATCTATAGACCTTGAATCATTGCTAAGCTCTCTGTCACCACAATACACACCAATTTGCTCATCAAAGGGCTTTATCCATTCCTGATATACTTCCTCATCTCTCAAGAAAGCCCAGCCACCATTACCATCATCATCATCATCATCATCATCATCATTTCCAGCCCTGTTCTGCCTTCCCCTGTTGCCTCTACCACGTCCACCTCTCCTAAGGACACTGCGACCGCGTGTTCGCAAAGGGTTGAAAGACTCATCATCTCTACTTTCAGCCCTATTCAGACCACCCCTGCTGCCCCTATGACATCCATCAGCCCTTCTATGAACACTTCGCCCACGTCTCCCCTGTTATCATCTCTAGTGTTGGGAGAAGAGTGTGTGCTTTGTGAACACCGCTGCCGCGCATGGCTGCACCACTGCCGTGCATGGAGGCTACGTGACCTTCGCGGTAGAAAGGGTGAACACTAACGCCGGTCCCAGTGCTATTCTCACCACCCCCACTACTTCTACCACATCCATTCGCTCCCCTACTGATACTACGAGTTTGTCTATCATTTCTACGGCCACCTATGTTGGGCAAAGGGTTGTGTGTTTGTGCTTGTGCGTTTTCCTCGCTCTGCACGGCACCGCCATTGCTATGCAAAGACTAGCAAGCTCACTAATTGGCCGACCGTCATCTCCCAAAGTTAGATTTTCCCCTTCAGAATCAGAATCAGCGAATAGGAGCTCAATCACTTCCCTACGTGTCAACTTTTTGCTTGCCATTGTCGTTTATTTCGTCTCAATAACTTCTAAATCCAGCAATACCGCTTCAGCAGAATAGCTTCGTGGCACACTGTCTCGGGTCTCTCACCCAACAGTTTGCATGGGACTTCCTCGAACATTTTGCATTGAAGCATGACATATTTCTGAGCTAAGGTTTAAGTACGGGATGTCCACCAACTAGTGGTGGGGAGTATGAACGACATGTAACACTGTATTCGGAGAAAACTGCTGTTTTGTTCAGTACCGTGGGGTGTCGCAAATTTGCGCCCAAAGGGTTAATAACATTTGTTCAGATGTTCATACAAGTATTTATGGGTTTTAGGCATATCATCGTATTTAGCTACATAACATTCAAACTGTAAATTGTCGTAGGTAGGGTTTTGACCGATCAGATCTTGGTGTCACAGGGTGTATGTGTGTGTGTGTTTGCAGGTATTGGTTCCATTCTTCTAAGATGTGTGGCCACACGTGCTGAGACGAGTAGGAACACCTGTCCACTCTAGGAGGAGGGTGGTGATTGGTTGGTGCAGGCAGGTAGTTCCTTTTACTTGTCTCCCACAGCGTCGGGAGGACAGAGTGAGTGCAGTGTGCGGGTGGGCAGAGTGGACGGCATGCAGAACATACAGCGTGGCAGAGCTAGGACGAAGTACGGCGGTGGAGAAGACTGTCAGATGAAGCTGAGGAGAATGGTAACCAACCGCGGCAACACGGAGCAGTGCTGGGCAGGCATTGGAGCAGAGAGTAAGAGAAAGCCGAGTGGGACAATAACCAATCGCGGCAACACAGAGCAGTGTCGGGCGGACATTGGAGCAGAGAGTGAGACGAAGCCGAGTGGGAAGGTAACCAACCGAGGCAATGTTGGAGCAGAGAGAGATGAGGGAGGGAGGTGCCATCAGACTCATGGAGGGGTGATGTACGCTTCACCTCTCCGTCCAGCTAAGTGACTTTCTCAAACATTCGATGCTGAACAATGCCAGTTCCTTTTCTTACGGGATATAGTCAGCTATTTGAAATGCACCTCACGACTGGGTCAAATTCTGTTTGTTTGTTTCTTCAGTTTATTTTTACTAGCTGTGCGGATTATTGCTTTGATACTGTAGTATTTTGGAATTGATCCTTTGCTTCTGGGGGACATATTCAGGCTGTCAGCTTGTTATGTTATGGCTGTGCTGTTGCCTGCTCCATGGACTAGAAGAGACTTGCCATTGTTGGCAGGATTGTTTTACTAAGTTGAGCAACTGTCATTTCAGAAGACGAAGTGCAGCTTATGATGATGCCTTTTTCTATGGGGAGCCCATGGGTATCAAAGTTCAGTGGCACTGGGTCTGAAGTTAAGCTTGGGGGATGGAGATCACAAAAAGTGACAATGCTGAGTTTTCAGCCAATTAGAGACTCACAGAAGGCGTACTTTGTGTTGGGCTTACAAGAAGGGGAGCCAAAATGGGAAATTCTGACCCTAGAAAGACTGAACAATAGCCCAAATACATTTTTTGATGTTTTGTCTGAACTGAATGGGGATAACACACGTTTCCATCTTAAGGGCTCAGTTTTTCAACTGCAGACAAGAACCCAATCAGTCACTCAGTATTTTTTCACTACGCTTACTTGAGCTGTTTTCCAGGTTGAAGCAGAAAGATCCAACAAGCTTAGAAGCAGGGGACAGCCTACTGAGGGATCAGTTTGTCATGGGCTTAAAGGGGGGCCCCATCCGCCAAGAACTCTGGTGGAAAAAACCTTGTATAGCTTTCGATGAGGTAAAACTAGAGGCACCAGCATTGGAGGAGGAGCAGGAAGAGCAATGGACACCCTCTGGTTGCTTGGAGGTGAGTAAGCAAACCCCTGCAGCCACAAAACTTGTAACAGACTGCCATGACAAAGACTATTTTATATGAACTGAGAGACTCTGTTGGCCCAAGCCAGCCCACCCCTCATACCCATTCTGCATCAAGAAGCCCAGATATATAAGCCCAGAGCCCTGCCTAATTCCAGATACAAGTGGGACTCCAAAGGCCGCCCGATATATGCAGTAGCTGTGAGGAAGCAGCACACACTAGCCGTTATTACTCCTCCAAAACATTTCACCAGGATTTTTAAGTGTTCCAGCCACTGCGGATCAAGTGTCCAGACCCCCCCAAAGCGACCCCATCGACTACAGCTCAGATGTTAAAATGACTGGAGACTGCCCCTTGGTAGATACATGGTCGCTGACTTCAATGTTTATGGTATCCGGATCCCTGCACGTGGTGTAGTCATTGTTAAAGACGATGTCATAGGAATCAACAAAGCCATCCTAGGAATGAATGTAATCGCAGATTGTTGGGATGAACCATTTGAACTGAATTCAAATTTAACGTAGACACGGTCTCAATCTTTCCGTTAAGACTGGCAAAGCATTTTTGTGGACTGCCAAGGCATTCATGCAGCTTCTATTTCTGACAAAAGGTAGGCAACAGCTAGATTGGCTAGTTGTTAACCTGTAACCATTGCTGCACACAGCGAGGCCCTAATATGGGCTAAGATCCCCTCTCGCCCCTCAAGACAACCATGCTATGGCCTTGTGGAGCCACTAAGGGAAAATGGAAGTGTAGAGATGGCTAGGGTCCTGGTTACAGTGGGGAGGGGTCGGATTCCCTTAAGGGTAAGAAATGTACACCCTTATGCTGTTCATCTTAGCAGGTTTCAGCGGCTGGATACTGTTGCTGCTGTCGACCCTGAAAGTATAAGAGAGGGCAAGGAGCTGTCCCTGGTGGAGGTCAGTCCGGGGGTGGTCGAGGTTGGCTTCATCGATGCTGACCAGACGCAGCCAGAGCCACCTAGGGACGATGCCAGTGTCCCTCTTTTTAAGAGAGATGACAGAGGAAGAGCAGCAGCAGCTGGACCAACTGCTCCGTAAGTGGAAGCATGTGTTTTCCACTCACAAGGAAGACTACGGATGCACTGATGTTGTGAAGAACCGGATCCCAACAGGAAACACTGAGCCTATTCAGGAGAGGTTTAGACCTGTGCCCCCTACTCATTACAAGTACAAAGTCTGCTAAAGGGCATGGTTGTGGGTGGGGTTATTATGGAGAGTAGTAGCCCCTGGGCCTAAATGTGGGGCATGGTGGTTTTGTGTAGATAATCGAAACTTAATAACATCACCCATAGAGACACTTTCCCCCTGCCCCGCATCGAGGACTCTTTAACAAACCTGAACAAGTGGAGTGGTACTCCACATTAGACCTAGCCAGTGGCTATTGGCAGGTTGAAGAGGAGGAGAGTGATAAAAAAAGACTGTGTTTACAACACCATTTGGCTTATTCGAGTTTGAAAGAATGCCATTGGGCCTGTGCAATGCACCCACCTTTCAAAGGTTAATGCAAAGATGTCTAGGGGGAACATCTAACAGAGTCAGCCCTGGTTTATCTAAATGATGTGGTTGTGTTTTGCAGATCTCCTGGACCATTTGGAGTCCCTCACTGCATGAAAAGTGGGATTTTCGTCCCCGTAAACGCCCGAAAATCTCCCTAATTTTCGGCAGTTAACGGCAATTTACAGCCTGCAAACGCCGCGTTCGCTGTGCCACAAATTGTCGGAAACGAACCATGACGTCAGTGGAGCTCCCGGAGGTGCGAACGGCTCTAATTTGCATATGAATCGCAGCGAAACCACGCCTGGCCACAGAATGTGTGGGCTGGCTTGAATATCCTCCCTCAGTATTGGATGAAACCACTACTTTTAAACACGAAAAATCATTCGTGATTGGCTGGCAGATCTGTCAGATCTGTCACTATTGGTCAACCTGAGTCATTATAAACGTAAACCACACCCCATATATATATATATATATATATATATATATATATATATATATATATATATATATATATTTATTATTTTATTTACTTACTTTCTATTTATCAAATGTATTCATATAATATATAATATTCATCAAAGACATGAATGAATTTATTGAGGAAAGGAAAATGCCAGGAAGGTGTTGTTTATTCAAAGAAAGAGCTTTATTAACACAAACACATCACAACTATGTACAAAATATAATCCGCCCACACAACAACAGGAAGCTCACTAGAAGCCTAAAATCCTGCAGCACCGTGAAGTGTCTGTCTGCCGCCTCGGAGCTGTCGGTAACTGCCGGCCTTCTGTCTGAATTCGGTCCATTTTGCAGACGTCGGTTGTCGCTCTGCACTTCGGAATCGCCTCTATAATCTCGACTGCAGCGCGGCACAGAGCTCGGTGAGCTCCCGGCTCCATCCACACACCCGCTGTCTTGTGCCGTCTTCCCCCTCAGACATCAGGTCCATGGCGGCACACTTTCAAAGCTCCACCTCATCCTCAGCTAGCTCTCTGTAAAAACAATCAATAAAGACGATCAGTACTGCACGATGCACTGCGTATGGACGCAAGATATCTATTAATGCACCCGAATAATAGTCACATTGACCAAAAACGGATTTAATCTAACAAGTCTTACCCTCTTTGTTCTCGAACGACTCCGAGCTGAACTCCTCACAGCTTCAGCCTGCGATGGAAGATCTGGTTGTTTGTACCTGAGGCTCCTGCGTAACGTTACTATCTTACAGGCAGCTGGAAAACAATTAAATGAAAAGTGGTATGAATAATGAAAACGTAAGTTACTGTAAAATTAAACCATGAAGGAGAAAACAGTAAACGTTACTTACACACGATGGCGTCATTATCAGCATCATGTAAATCTGGACTTGCAGACAGAGCTCCGAGCTAATACGCCTCGGTGTGATGCAAGGTTAGTCTGTGAAAACAACATGCTCGTAGCGATAAACCTCCGTGTCCCTCTGCGGCAGCGAAACAACATCCGTCGGCTACACTCTCCGCGGCGACCCGGCAAAGCTCCTCCCGTCAGCGCAGGCCTCCTCTCGACAAGGTCGGGCCGCTAACCGAGCTCCTGCTAGCCTAGCTTAGCTCCTGCTAGCTAGCTTAGCCGAACTTGCTTCGTGTCCAATAAAACACAAACACTTCGACTGCGATGGAGAGTCCAGCTCACACACTCAAGGCACGTCGTCCGAATATTGTTCACAGTCCGTTAGTAATAAAACACGCCACTGACGGACACACACAGCCCACTGTTAGCTGCTCTACGCCATTAACTCTCTGCTTCTTCTTCCTCATCAGTGACGCTCCGGTCAACCCGGAAGTGTAAAAACTCTTAGAGGTCATGAAAAAAAAAAAAAAAAACTCTTAGAGGTCATGAACTCTCACACGAAATAAGAATTACTTTAACTTCTTTTAAACATTCAGAACCCATGAAATTATATTTTAATGTCACACATTTTAAACAGAAATTATTTATATATTTCAATATCTTATTTATCTCATATGTCATGCACATTTTAACTTAACAACTGGCGCTTTATCTTTAACTTGGTCTCAGGAGAGAGAAAAAAAGGAATAAATAATCTTTTTACATAACATTGGCCATTGCTAATGATATACACAGTAATTAATCTAGCATATTTTAATTAAACAAATCAATTCAAGCTAAAATGTAAGAGTCTATAATTAGGCTATACTGAGCCTCATCTATTTATACCAGAGATTTTCTTAAAATGAAGTTAATACCTTTTAGGAAAATGTCACCTGGGGAAAAACTCCCCCTGCTACCCTGATTTGCATTTGTATAGCTCCCAGCATTTTCATTTACATGTTAAAGCCTCCCCTAGAATCAGGGGGAGGGGGGTCATGGGGGGACAACTGCCAAGCAAGGCCCACGTCAGTTTCCGACAATTCACGTCAGTTTTCAGTGTGGCCTGCAAATTGCCGTGAATTGTCGCAAACCTGAAATTCCACAACAATCTACAGTGCCGCACACTGACGAAAATCCCACTTTTCATGCAGTGCCTGTTCCAGGCCCTGGGACGCTACGGTCTCAAGCTCTGCCAGGGAAAGTATCAGCTCTTCCAAAAACAAGTGAAGTTCTTGGGAAATGTGGTTAGCAGCCAGGGAAATTCACTTGATCCTGACAAAGTGGCTGCTGTTGCAGATTGGCAGCCCCCCAGCACTGTAAAGCCCCCCACACACCGCCCAGACGTCCAACTGCCTTAGCCGACCACTCTCCGACCACTCCGTTGCCTGTTGTCAGACCCGTTCGGCAGAAAAGTAGCATTGAAACACACCGCTTCGACGTGCTGCCTACTCCACAGCAGCGTGTACGTTCTGCGCTTGCGCGAGATGCAATAAGCGGCTGGCGCTTGTGTTGTGAGTTGTAAACGAGAGGCTTATGCACGCAACTCTCTTTACCTTCAATCAAAACGAAACTTAACTATATCAGATAAAAACAGCTGCATACTAAACATGCAGCGAGGCATTACCAAACGAACACAAATTAATTCGTCCTGAACGGACATAATAACAGCCAGTCTCGTGCCAGTACTGCGAAACATGAAAACGGGGAATGACAACGGAGTCCATAGAAAAACAAAGCGCACACAGTATTCCGCCCTCCCACACACCGCGCTGATTCGCTAGCACACCGCCAATCAGAACGGCCATTCAGCTGGCACACAACCAATCAGAGAATCCAATGGCTCAGACGTCCGACAGCCCTCCTCCTCAGACTTCGTATGCTCAATTGGAGCAGACAACGTCCGAACGGCTCCGAAAGCTTCAGACGCAGCTGAACACACCAAACAGAACTGTTCCCGACCTCGTCCGAGTCTCTCCAAACACTTCAGACGTCCAACGGTTGGGCCGATGTGTGGGGGCCTTAACCCTCTGGAGTCTGGGGTATAATTGGCCGTTTTTGACTATTTTTGATTTTACCATTATATTTCACCTTAAAAACTATTTACCTTGCCTTGTTTGGTGTCATTATTTTCAGCACAACCTCACATGTGTGACTGTACAGTTATTTTTTCATTCTGACATACTGTATTAACACAATTGACCTAAAATCACAAAAAAACATAAAATCTGAGTAAGAAAAAGTTAGATTTTTTACTGTAAAAACCACAAATATGATAAACGAACCATTTTGATTACTTATAATGCAAATATAAATTGTTGTTAACTAAATGTGTGCATAAGTTTTTGAAATTTACAAAGTTATATGCAACTATTTACATTTAAATGCAGGCAATGCCTCAGAGTCAGGGCTCCTCAGCTGAATGAAGAGCTGCACTGCCTGCTGCACATTCAGCTTCTCCACATTCTTTTGACTCATTAAATTAAAAAAACGACTCCACAACACACTAAACACGCTTCACTAAACACTACAGAACACACTAAGTATGCACTCCAAACACGCTAAATGTCACAAATCTCTAAACTCTCAAAACTCGCGATCTCTGTCTCTGCCTCTGTCACCGGCACAGCTGCTGTCACTTTTCCGCCCCGTCACTCCCAAATCTTCCCCCTGTCCCCAGCAACTAGATCACGTGACTTGCCAACTAATTTTGTGATTGGCTGGTGTGGTGGCTTTTTCCACCAATAGAAACATGTTTTTTTGCTTTCACACACTTCCTGCTTGCGGACACGTTGGTGAGGAAAGCCCGACTTTACCGTCTCTTCCTGCACCAAACGCGCAGCAAACGTGACGGCAACGTTAGCGAAAAAGCGTGGCGGACATAATTTATCGTATCTCCGGTTTTACTTGGCCTATCAACACGATTTAAAAACTGGTAAATAGTTTGAAGGCTGCTCGAACACATAAAGTCGGAACCGAGACTCACAGAGGCGCCGTTTTGCTGCTACGTCAGCTTCAATTGGTCACGTGATTTTGACGCGCCGGCGCGTCAATCGACTCCAGAGGGTTAAGGCAAGTTTGTGCATTTCTTGGTTTTGTGGGGTATTATATGCGTTTAAAACCAAATATGGGTTACACAATTGGCCAACTTTAATTACATCATCAAATACCTGGAAAGGACAACATTAATGCTGATGTTTTCTCTAGGCCCTCTGGTGTCTCCACAGGCGCTTGTCAAGTTGGAGAGATGCCAGTGAGTGTTGTTGAGACCCCACCTTCTCCACAGGCCTTCCCCGACAGCTGGTTTGGGGACCCAGAACGATGGAGGAGGATGCAAACTTAGAACCCTACCCTCTCAGGTGACAGAATACCTGGAACGAGGTAGGCTGCCTAATGCTACAGAGAGGCAATCACTGGCTTTGCCCTTCAAGAGACTATTGAGCCACTGGAAACGATTAGAATTAAAGGAAGGTGTTGTGTGCAGAAACATACAGGATTCACAGACTCTTAAGACTTTACAGCAAATTGTCACCCCTGCTGCCAAAGCCAAATCACTGTGGGAGGCCTACCGCCAACAGGCAGGACATCCAGGGCTGGAGAGGATATTGTCCCTGCTAAAGAGGAATTTCTACTAGGCTCAGATGGAGGAGGCTGTACACACTAGGATTCAAGCTTGCCCACGCTGTATACTGCATAAGGCTAGGCCACAAGGTAAAGCACCTCTAGGTCCCATCATACTCAAAGCACCCATGCAAATTGTAGCTGTTGATTTTCTGATGCTAGTTCGTCCCACAGACAGATACCAAAATATGCTAGTCATGACATATATGTTTTCTAAATTTGCATGGGCCATCCCCACTCAATACCAAACACCCCCAACAGTCCGAGCTCTATGGACTCATGTCATCCAGCCATTTAGCTGTCCTGAAGAGCTCCACTCGGACCAAGGCCCTAATTTTGAGTCACGGCTGATCAAAGAAATGTGTCAAATCTATGGGTGTCGTAAAAGTTGGATCTTTCCCTATCATCCAATGGGGAATTGGGCCTGTGAGAGGTTCAATCAGACTCTCCTGAAACTTCTTAGCATCATGGAAACTGAGAAACAAAACAGGGTGGGGGGGGTGGAGTACTTACCCTTAGCCATATGCTGTGACAATTAGGAGAGTAGGAACACCTGCCCGCTCTGGGAGGAGGACGGTGATTGGCTGGTGCGGGCAGGTGGTTCCTTTTACTTGTCTCAAATTCACAGTGTTGGGAGGACAGAGTGAGTGTGGGCGTGCAGCGAGAAGACAGGTGTGCGGGTGGACAGAGTGGACGGTGTGCAGAACAGACAGTGTGGCAGAGCCAGGACAGAGTACGGTGGTGGAGGAGACTGTCGGACGCCGAGACAAAGCCAATCAGGACGGCAACACGGAGCAGTGCCGGGCAGACATTGGAGAAGAGAGCGAGATGAAGCCGAGTGGGATGGTGACCAACTGCGGCAACACCGAGCAGTGTCGGGCAGACATTGAAGCAGAGAGATGAGGGAAGGAAGTACGCTTCACCTCTCCATCCAGCTAAGTACCTCTCTCAAACATTTGACGCTGTACAGATGCCAGTTCCATTTTCTTATGGGAATATAATATCCCCTCCTTGAACCGGCACCTTATCGTGGTGGAGGGGTTTGAGCACCTGAATGATCCTAGGAGCTATGTTGTCCGGGGCTTAATGCCCCTCGTAGGGTCTCCCAAGGCAGGACAGGTCCTAGGTGACAGGTCAGACTAAGATCGGTTCAGAAGCCCCTAATGACTTGTCGGATAAAAGATCAAGGAAGTTTACGTCGCCCAGAATGGCGTCACTGGGGCCCCACCCTGGAGCCAGGCCTGGGGTTGGGGCTCGCAGGCGAGCGCCTGGTGGTCGGGTCTTTGCCCACGGGACCCGGCTGGGCCCAGCCTGAAAGAGCGACGTGGGCCCACCCTCCAGTGAGCTTACCACTCGCAGGAGGGTTCAGAAGGGGCCGGTGCGGTGTGATTTGGGTGGCAGTCGTGGGCGGGGACCCCGGCGACCCAATCCCCGGACGGTGACTCTAGCCATGGGGACATGGAATGTCACCTCGCTGGGGGGGAAAGAGCCTGAGCTGGTGCGTGAGGTTGAGCGGTACCAACTAGAGATGGTCGGGCTCACCTCCACGCACAGCCTGGGCTCTGGAACCCAACTCCTTGAGAGAGGCTGGACTCTCTTCTACTCTGGAGTTGCCCGCGGTAAGAGGCGGCGGGCTGGTGTGGGCTTGCTTATAGCTCCTCAGCTCGGCCGCCATGTGTTGGAGTTTATCCCAGTGAACGAGAGGGTCGCCTCCCTGCGCCTTCGGGTCGGGGATAGGTCTCTTACCGTTGTCTCGGCTTATGGGCCGAACAGCAGTGCAGAGTACTTGGCCTTCTTGGAGTCCCTGGGAGGGGTACTGGAGAGTGCTCCAACCGGGGACTCCGTCGTTCTACTGGGGGACTTCAACGCTCACGTCGGCAGTGACAGTGTTACCTGGAGGGGTGTGATTGGAAGGAACGGCCTCCCCGATCTGAACCTGAGTGGTGTTTTGTTATTGGACTTCTGTGCTAGTCACAGCTTGTCCATAACGAACACCATGTTCAAGCATAAGGGTGTCCATATGTGCACATGGCACCAGGAAACCCTAGGCCGGAGGTAAATGATCGACTTTGTGGTCGTATCATCTGACCTCCGGCCATATGTCTTGGACACTCGGGTGAAGAGAGGGGCTGAGCTGTCAACTGATCACCACCTGGTGGTGAGTCGGATCCGCTGGCAGGGGAGGAAGCTGGACAGACCTGGCAGACCCAAACGTATTGTGAGGGTCTGCTGGGAACATCTGGCGGAACCCTCTGTCAGGGAGGTCTTTAACTCCCACCTCCGGGAGAGCTTTGACCAGATCCTGAGGGAGGCTGGGGACATTGAGTCCGAATGGACCATGTTCTCCACTTCCATTGTTGACGCGGCTGTCCGGAGCTGTGGCCGTAAGGTCTCCGGTGCCTGTCGTGGCGGCAATCCCCAAACCCGGTGGTGGACTCCGGAAGTAAGGGATGCTGTCAAGCTGAATAGGGAGCCCTATCGGACCTGGTTGGCCCGGGGGACTCCTGAGGCAGCTGACAGGTACCGGCAGGCCAAGCGTGCTGCAGCACAGGCAGTCACGGAAGCAAAAACTCTGGTCTGGGAAAAGTTCAGGGAGGCCATGGAGGAGGACTACCGGTCAGCCTCGAGGAAATTCTGGCAAACCATCCGGCGCCTCAGGAGGGGGAAGCAGTCCTCCACCAACACCGTTTACAGTGGAGGTGGGGAGCTGTTGACCTCGACTGGGGACATTGTCGGGCGGTGGAAGGAATACTTCGGGGATCTCCTCAATCCCACTGACACGCCTTCCATAGAGGAAGCAGAGGCTGGGGACTCAGAGGTGGACTCATTCATCACCCAAGCTGAAGTCACTGAGGTAGTTGAGAAGCTCCTCAGTGGCAAAGCACCGGGGGTGGATGAGATCCGCCCTGAGTACCTCAAGTCTCTGGATGTTGTGGGGCTGTCTTGGTTGACACGTCTCTGCAGCATCGAGTGGCAGTCGGGGACAGTGCCTTTGGACTGGCAGACCGGAGTGGTGGTCCCCCTATTCAAAAAGGGGGACTGGAGGGTGCGTTCCAACTATCGGGGGATCACACTCCTCAGCCTCCCTGGGAAAGTCTATTCCAGAGTACTGGAGAGGAGAATTTGGCCGATAGTCGAACCTCGGATTCAGGAGGAACAATGCGGTTTTCGTCTTGGCCGTGGAACACTGGACCAGCTCTATACCCTCCACAGGGTGCTCGAGGGTTCATGGGAGTTTGTCCAACCAGTCCACATGTGTTTTGTGGACTTGGAGAAAGCATTCGACCGTGTCCCTCGTGGCATTCTGTGGGAGGTGCTCCGGGAGTACGGGGTCGGAGGCCCTTTGTTAAGGGCTGTACGGTCCCTGTACGACCGGAGCAGGAGCTTGGTTCGCATTGCCGGCAGTAAGTCAGACCTGTTCCCAGTGCATGTTGGACTCCGGCAGGGCTGCCCTTTGTCACCGGTTCTGTTTATTGTTTTTATGGACAGAATTTCTAGGCATTGCCACGGCCGGAGGGGGTCTGGTTCGGGAGCCACTGGATTTCATCTCTGCTTTTCGCGGGTGATGTGGTCTTGTTGGCTCCTTCGAGCCAGGACTTCCAGCATGTCCTGGGGCGGTTTGCAGCCGAGTGTGAAGCGGCTGGGATGAGAATCAGCACCTCCAAGTCCGAGGCCATGGTTCTCGACCGGAAAAAGGTGGCTTGCTCCCTCCAGGTTGGGGGAGAGTTCCTGTCTCAAGTGGAGGAGTTCAAGTATCTTGGGATCTTGTTCACGAGTGAGGGAAGGATGGAAGGATGGATGCAGTCGTTGTATCGGTCTGTCGTGGTCAAGAGAGAGCTGAGTCGAAAGGCGAAGCTCTCGATATACCGGTCAATCTACGTTCCTACCCTCACCTATGGCCATGAACTTTGGGTCATGACCGAAAGGGACTGGCTAGGCATTAGAGGCAGGAGTCAGCTTGCTAATTTATGGATTCCTGTACCTACCAACATAGGACTTCTTATATCTAGGCGTTGTCCATCCTGCCCTGGCCGCTCTGTTACCTGTTCCATGGACTAGAAGGCCGCCCCTGCTGATCTTTGGACTGTACAATTTCTTAAGGACTCTTAACACATTTTTATTAATTGTTTTATTATTATTCTATTCGACAGTGCTCCCCAGTAGAACTTGAAGTTTTTAGACCTGTGTTTCACCCCTCCTTCACATTGGCATATTTTTGGAAGACCCACGGCAAATTAATTTGAGAACCCAAACTTTTGTGTGGGCACAAAACACAACTGTTTTTTTGTTTTGTATGAAGACACAGTACATTTCCCAGTCATTGTGTCACAGAAAAAGAGCAGATGCAAAAGTGTACATCTGCCAACAGCCATGACCCTCAGTGTC
>CAVMBS020000107.1:0-15283 GCA_963678695.2 Diplodus puntazzo
TGTTGTGACAGGAATTTGTCACCCCAGGTTCCGGGACCTCAGCGCCGATCAGCTTTGGAGGTGGTTTGGAGAATGAATGCACTCAGACTCGAGTTTAGCCTTTTGCCGCTATAGCGGGAGAACTCCTCAGCCCAACACAGACCTGATCTGCTCCTGCAGCTGCCAGTAAGAGTTCTGGGGTCTCCGCTGTTTGCAGGCTCGTTTTATTAAAGAAAAGGGGTGTAGACAAAAACAGTTAGACAGTACAGTTAATGTCAGTCAGTAAACAGCCATACGCGAAACCAGACTCCTTCCTGTTCTCAAGGTTGCATATTTGGCAACTTCTTGTATATGTGTGATAAAAACGATATTGAGGGGGGGGAAGCATCTTCTCCTGCAACTGGTAATTTTCCACCGCGGCGTGGCCTCGTTATCCAGCTGACTTCCTTCTTTGGTGCTGTCTGGTATATGTGTGTGTGTGTATGTGTGTGTGTGTGTGTGTGTGTCTCATAGGCCTAGTAGCATAGCAGATAATATGTGAGCAGGTATATGTGTGTGTGTGTATGTGTGTGTGTGTGTGTCTCATAGGCCTAGTAGCATAGCAGATAATATGTGAGCAGGTAAAAGGCACAATAAATCCACAATTCCCCCTTTTGAACTCTCCAACAGAGTTCAACAAAAGCTACAAAACATAGGAAAGAAAAACATCCTCAAAAGCTGCAAAATCACATTCAGATCCCCTCAAAATTCTCCTCCTCGTCTACGGCAGGATCAGCTAACAACAGAGGCATCATGTGTACCTGATCCTGAGGGTGTGGGGCAATGGCTGTAGCGATGAGCCTGTTAATCAGTGAGCGAATGCAAGGGATACAGCAACAACCACACAATGTAAGGATCGCAGTAAACACGGCAATAGAGAGCATGACGGACGTTACCAAAGTTTTGTAACGTCCGAACACATCCATCCACGAATCCCACATGGATGTGTCTACTCCAGAATGTTCCTTCATTTTGTGGTTCAGAGTTCGCAAACCGTCTATAGCACGAGTCAGACTGCCGTCTGCGGCGGTATTGTTTGGAACAAATGTGCAACATTGTGTTCCAAACATCGCGCAGACTCCAACTTAGCATGTTTCTTAATGTACTAGTAGGAAAATATAAACTGCCGTATGTAATAAAACGTGAGAATCAGTTAGAAAAAATTAAATGTGCTGTTGCTTTAAAAATATTAAACAATCCGTGTCCTGGCTTGTCACACCTTGTCTTAGCTCCTCATAAAAAGAACTAACGCTTCAGACCCGCCTATTTATCACAGGAACACACAACTCAGAAATACATTATCATAGAAAAATTCACCCCCTTTTCTACTACTAGATGAGTGTTGGTAGCTTGGCACGCTACTTGTAGGAGAGGAGCGCTATTTCACCTCCTCCCAGCTGTCGTCCCTTTTCTACGACTAGACGAGTGTTGGTAGCTTGGCACGCTACTTGTAGGAGAGGAGCGCTATTTCACCTCCTCCCAGCTGTCGTCTTCCTCCTGTTCTCTTCAGGTTCCAGGGGTAGACTGCCCTGGAACCTATCGGTCACTGCCGGGGATTATTCTGCCCCTTTTGCGGCAGGACCGCTGCCTGAGTCAGCCGACTCAGTGTTCTGCTCTCGGAGATCTCTGTGTATTTCAGCCACCGTTCGCTGGGGCTCCTCTGCTGCCGCGCACTGGCTCCAGTGGAACCAGGTATCCCCTTTTCCTTTCAGGCGAACGGCGTGTGTGGTCCTTTCGGTGATCTGGAACGGACCAGTCCACCGGGGCTCCGTCCACTTTCTCTTTATCACTCTCAGCAACACCCACTCTACCTCGGGGGAGGTATGTTCTCCTGCCTCCGCTCTCTGACTCTGCACCTGCTTAGAGAAATGTGACACCAAACTATGCAGTTCGTTATAATATGTTCGTTTTGACATATCTTCACCTTCTCCCTCCTGTGTCAGGGGGAGCTTAGTGCTGGGTCCTGGAAAGGCCCGCCCTGTCTGGAGCTCATGAGGGGTGAATCCCGTAGAGGCATTCACCGAGCTCCGGATAGACATGAGTGCCAATGGTAATGCGTCTACCCAACTCAATTTGGTCTGTGCACAGATTTTTGCCAATTTGTTTTTTACCGTTTGGTTCATTCGTTCCACCTTTCCTTGAGATTGAGGATGATACACAGTTCCAAACCCATGCTTCAGCCCTAACATTGCCTCCACTTGTTGGAGGTCTTTATTTTTGAAATGAGTGCCGTTGTCTGATCTCACCTTTTCTGGGAAACCATGTCTAGGAATGTAATGATTAATCAAACACTTAATCACTGTCTGGCTGTCCTCTTTCTTTGCTGGCCATGTTTATCCCTTCATGTGTGAAAATAATGTTGGGTGCCTCCAGAATTTTGCTTAGCCGTCTCTGTCTCAGTGTGGTGAGTGTGAATGTTTGTGAGTTCACATATGCCACTACACTGTGTGTGGTCAACACTTTTAGTTGGTGACCCATGACAATGTGTGCAGTTTTTTGGATGATTTTAGCTATGCCTGCTGCGTGTTGTGTGCATGGAGGATGACGTCTTTCCATGTTATCTAGTAAAATACTGACGAACATGAGAATTACCCTTTCACCCCCTTTTCTCTGGAACAGAATACCATTGACGCAACCCTCTGTTCCAGAGACATCCAAATAGAACGGTTCGGTATAGTCTGGTGTAGCAAGCTCGGCTGCCGACGATAACGATTGTTTCAGCGCGATAAACGCTGATTCCGCCGCTTCTGTCCAATCGAGCGGAGCCGACAAGTTACGCATGCCCTGTTCCCTCACCCAGTGCCCTGTTTCTTCACAATAGAAGCACCTCCCGCCGTTACCTCGCGGTGGTCCACCCCTTCCACGCCCATTTCCCCATTGACCTCTACCCTTACCATATCCCCGCACGGGCCTCTGCTGATAAGCGCGGTTATTATTGTTATGTGGAGGTGGCTGCGGAGCCCAAGGTGGCGTCGGGTACAAATCAGGGCCTCCCATTGCGCCTTGTGTAGCAACCATTACCTTTTTCTCAGGCTTTTTCTTTTCATTTACTTTTTGTTTAGCTTCCGCCAATTGCATTTTCAATAGCTGGGTCTGCAGCTCTTTTATCTGATTAGTCTCACCCTCAGCAGTATCCTGTGCACGAGACAAATGATGGATCAGATGCTGATCCCATTTTATGGAGTCACACCCAGCCATATCAGGATTATCCTCCATTGCTTTTCTTACTCCCTCTGGAACCCCTTTCAGGACTGCGGCTCTGTACCATACTCGTTGAGCGCTCTCCTTTCCAGGGTGACACCCTGTTTGTTTGATCCACATGTCTTTACAGTGGTCGAGGTATTCGCGAGGACTCTGTTTACCGTCCCATTTTAATTTTGGTACCGCAGCGGTGTTGGGGAGTGGGTATTTTGATCTCATGACCTTCCCTATCTGTGTACTAACTGAGGTAAAAAGAACGTCATCCCGTTTCCTAGTTATTCCTGCCTCCTCTTCGAGGTCGTTTACATCACTGCTGGCAAGACAACGACTTATACTGTGGTGGAGCTGAGGGGGATGTAGCCAAATATGGCGGAGGACGCTTCTCATCTGTCCCTGCATCCTTTTCCTTTTTAACCGTCATCAAATGCTTAGCATTCTGCCACAACAGGGCCCACTTCGTCCACTGCGCTTTATCCTTCACTGCCTTTTCCAACAACTTAGTATGCTGTCCTTTCTTCCATATGCTGCACGTCTTCAATGCCTCCCTCTGTTCTTCTTCCGCTCTGCCTGCCTTTTCTGCCTCTTTCCACCACGGGCCCCGCCAATTTCCGGGACCCTGGGGATTTTTACCATTTTCCTTGGCTAACTTCTCCGCTGCCTCTTTCAACTTCGCCTTTTCTTTCTCTACCTTCGCCGGGTCATGTGTCTGTTCTATAGCACGCAATACTGCATTCATCTGTACGTCCAGAGACCCGAGACCTGTTATGGGTCCCCACCCATCGTCATCTATCTCTCGGTCAAATTCTCCGTCCATTGTCAATCAGTCTTGTACTTCGAGTTACTCTTTAAATTTTCTATCCTGTCTCTTTTTTTTTTTTTTTTTTTTAAAGGTACTATAAATTGTTTTTTTTTTTTTTTTTTTTTAAAGTACTACAATTTTTTTTTTTTTTTTGTTAAAGTACTACAATTTTTGTTAAAGTACTACAATCTTTGTTAAAGTACTACAATTTTTGTTAAAGTACTACAAACAGTGCAATCAACCCTGTTATTCTAGAAGAAATAACGTACTTCAACAGTCCGCCTTTTCAGACGCTGCTGCTTCCCTTATTTCTCCTAAACATTCATACACATCACATTCATGCATTACCCTTTACACTGCGGTTGTTGTGTGCCGCTTATGTCTTATTCTACCCTTTTATGGAGGAGCTCACGTTTATTTCACCGGTCTTGCTTCCTCCGTGTGTGTTTTACCTTTTCATGTGGACATGTTTGGATGAACAGGGCCTAACTCTGGTCTTGCTTGTGCCTGTTATTCTCCGCGGGTGCTCACAAGGATTTTACTCTTGGTCTTGCTCCTTTTTTTTTTTTTTTTTTTTTTTTTTTTCGGACCTCAGGCCAAGCTCACAGTTATTAGTTTTAACACTATCATGTGCCTTCTCTCATGAGTTTTGAGTTTGCTTGGGTGGCAAATCTCAAGAACCCTTATTTGTCTGTAATTCGGATCTTCCTTTCAGGCTTACTACAGCGGTCACCTAGGTAGTGTGCCCGTGCGTCTTCAGCCTTCAGTTAATCCGACATTCACACTCAGTGTTTCCCTGTCCTCTTCCCTTCCTTACATGTATCATAGCATTTAGAGGTTCCTACCCTCCGGGACTCAAACCCAGCTTTACAGCCCTGCTGTTTTATCAAACCCCCCGTCGAGGACTTGAGTGAGACGCCACTCTCAGAATACACACACTTATCTTTAGCATTTAGAGGTTCCTACCCTCCGGGACTCAAACCCAGCTTTACAGCCTTGCTGTTTTATCAAACCCCCCGTCGGGGACTTGAGTGAGACGCCACTCTCAGAATACACACTTATTTCCCTTGTGTTTTCAGTTCCTTAGTTTCTATTTTCCTTTTTCTTTAGAATGCAGTCAACCTCCCTGCCAACCTCTCAATTTACCAACCTCAGTTACTAGGATTCAGGACACAAAGTGTTTTAGCTTTAGCCAATGCAGAAGAAATGGTCTGCTGACCTTTAATGTAGCCGGCTTGTGTCCATCACCCGTTCACTTCGGTCCTGATGTCAATTGTTGCCGAGGTCCCCCTTTTCTCCAACACAAATGCTGGATCCCGGACGAGCCCCCAAATTGTTGTGACAGGAATTTGTCACCCCAGGTTCCGGGACCTCAGCGCCGATCAGCTTTGGAGGTGGTTTGGAGAATGAATGCACTCAGACTCGAGTTTAGCCTTTTGCCGTTATAACGGGAGAACCCCTCAGCCCAACACAGACCTGATCTGCTCCTGCAGCTGCCAGTAAGAGTTCTGGGGTCTCCGCTGTTTGCAGGCTCGTTTTATTAAAGAAAAGGGGTGTAGGCAAAAACAGTTAGACAGTACAGTTAATGTCAGTCAGTAAACAGCCATACGCGAAACCAGACTCCTTCCTGTTCTCAAGGTTGCATATTTGGCAACTTCTTGAATATGTGTGATAAAAACGATATTGAGGGGGGGGAAACATCTTCTCCTGCAACTGGTAATTTTCCACCGCGGCGTGGCCTCGTTATCCAGCTGACTTCCTTTTTCGGTGCTGTCTGGTATATGTGTGTGTGTGTATGTGTGTGTGTGTGTGTCTCATAGGCCTAGTAGCATAGCAGATAATATGTGAGCAGGTGTATGTGTGTGTGTGTATGTGTGTGTGTGTGAGTGTCTCATAGGCCTAGTAGCATAGCAGATAATATGTGAGCAGGTAAAAGGCACAATAAATCCACACATGATAGCATGCTAACATCTGCTAATTAGCAATTTAACACAAATAATGAATAATAAATAAATGATGTAGTTCTCCTCGGGTGGAGGATCCAACATGTCACTACTGCTGATCTCGACAGTGACATGAAAATAAAACAAGCTGCTGGTTCTGGAATGTTTCAAGGTCGTGCAGCTACGAGCATCACGACCCTGAGCCACAGCGGAACCACAGGGTTCTGTTTGAGGAGTACTGACACACCACAGACCTCCGTCCTGCCTGACGTTCAGCCAACAGCTGCGTGTTCCCTCAGCAGTATCCGGGCCGAGCCGGGCCGAGGTTAGCGCTGTGTTGTATCAGCTGCTGGTGTCGCGGCGCTGCTCACCTTCATGTCAGCCGGCTCAGTGCAGCTCAGGTTCAGACTGAGAGAAACCGGCAGGTAACCTCTCCTCCACACCCTGCTGGGTCACCAGCAACACCAGCAGATGTTGTGTTCTGGTGCTGGTCTAGGTGCTGGTCTTGGTGCTGGTCTAGGCTGGTTTTTCCAGCAGGTGGTCTCGGGTCTCCCCCCTCTCAGCAGGAAACACTCTGACTCGTGGTGTTTTTTACCCAGATCTGTTTCACACTTTCATCTGCTCTCTGTCAGTTTATTACACTTGATCTCCACTTCAGATCGGATCAGCTCCCAGTGGCACCGGCCCGTTATCAGTACACTCCACTACCACAGGTCTGCAGCTCCACTGACTCAGGATCAGCTGGTCAGGCAGCGTCCGTGTGATATATCTCTTAAATTTAACAGACTGTACGTCAGTAAAGTCTCATCTCATCCTGAGTTCTGCCTTCACATGGACCTGATGGCTGAGCAGGCAGCAGCCGTACGAGTGTGATCAAATATGGACACATGCAGCAGTGATGAACAGATGACAGCCTCTCTGACAGCTCTGACAGCCTGCAGACAGAATCTCAAACTCCTCATCAGGTCCAATCAGAACAAACGGACACAGTCTGTGTAATGTAATGGGTTCTGAGACTCATCATCGTCATTTTCAGAGTTTCTTTGCCGTTTCAGGCTCATGTAGTTTGTTTTGCGTCTCACTGTAAGTTCCCGCTCGGTCTCTGAACATCCAGAACCGATCCTCTGCAGGCTTCTGGTTGTGTAGTTTAGTTTCCTGCTGCGTGACACGCCCTCCGTCAGTTCTCCGTCACGCGTGTTGTTGTCCGGTCATGGAGCAGCGTGGACTCCTGACGGGTTTCTTTGTCTGCTGATGAATTAGAACATGTAACAGCTTCTCGCCCTTGAAAACATTTATTTCATATCTCAGAAATAGTTTTTAAATTGATTCTGATTGATTGAAGTGTGCTCGCTGCGTAATTGTGATGTTTGGAAAGGATTGTATTTGACTCCCAGTTCATACTGCAGAAAATGAAAATGTTCAATTATCTTTTTCTATTAATGTTGGACCCAAACATTTCCCTCCTCTGACAGCTCAGATTCTGTCTCTGGCCGTGATGTGATTGGATCTTTTCTTCTCTTTGCGTTCAGATTCCTCGCTGTCGAAGATGAGCCCCTGCTCCGAGGCGGGTAAACCCTGTAACCCCTGTCTGGACGCAGCCAAGGCGTGCAACCTCAACGAGACGTGTAAACGCCTCCGATCGGCCTACAACTCCATCTGCAGCAAGGCCACGCCCCCTCAGCCCTCTGTGGCCAATCAGGAGCCGTGTAGTCGGAAAAGATGTCAGAAGGTCAGTGCACAGATATCTGTTTATCTTTATGATATTAATGTTTTATCTCAGATATTAGACAGAAGAAACACGTTCAGTCTGAGGAGATGTTGGTGAAATACTGCACGTTTATTTATTTCTTCAGGTTTGGACGTTTTTTTCATGTCAGCTGAGAAACAGAAGAATCCTCCAGAACTGTTTCAGCTCAGCGTCTTGATCTTAAATATAATTACTGACTTGAACCTTGTTGTGAACAAAACAACACAGACGTAATTTGATGCAGAACTCTTCAGATCCGTCCGATTTCTGGTGGTTTTTAACAAATGAACAAATGAAAACAAGAATATCTTTTGGCGTCAAATTCGGAGTTTCCAAAGTTTTATTATTCAAGTTAAAACGATGTCAGTAATTCAAAAGAAACACACAAAATATAAACAGTAGTGAGATTTAGATATCTTTCATTTAATCTGTTCATCTTCCTGTTACAAACCTAGTGCCTGCATTACCCACAATGCAACTGAACCACCCAGTGACATCATTTATGAGATGACAGGAGCTCCCTGAGACCTGTGAACACACTGGGACACATCACATAAACTCCATGTAGAAGTCAGAAACATTCAAAAACATACAAAGAAACACAGGTGAACATCAGATATTGTTCTATGAATTGGTGGAGTTGCCCTTTATTACGGATTTGAACAGGGGCTGTGAACGTTCCTCCTCAGCGTGTCATCAGTACTTTGACATCAGTAAAGGATCTGAGTCCTCGTCACTGCTGGCTGCTGATTTAAGGTTATTAACGTTTCATTTTCTGCTTCCGTTCCTGGCTCCGTCTCTCGCTGTGCTGCTAACAGCTAAATGTAATTTCTCTTCCTCTCCTCCAACTAACTGATCTTTAGTGGCGGTAATAAAAGTGTATTCAGGATCTGACCTCGGCACAGCTTCTGGTCGTCTCTCGTCACAGAACACATTTCTCTGTAGCTGTGGGTGATGGGAGGATTAACCCGTGTGTCTCTGCTCTGTCTCAGGCCCTGCGTCAGTTCTTCGAGCGGGTCTCATGGGAGCTGAGTTACCCGCTGCTGTTCTGCTCGTGTCCCGATCAGGCGTGCGCCGAGCGCCGCCGCCGCACCATCGTTCCCTCCTGCTCGCACCAGGAGAGGCACAAACCCAGCTGCCTGGAGCTGCGACGTACCTGCCGCTCCGACGCTCTCTGCAGGTGAGACGTGTGGCCTTCAGCGGCCAATCAGGTGTGATCGTGACCTGCTGTTTCTTCTCCCTGCAAGACTTGATGCTGCTCATTTCAGTGATTATAATCGAACGGGAGGAGGAACTAATCAGTGAAATCAGCATCTGGAGTGTTTAATTGGAAAGAAATCTCGCACTCTCTTGGGTCAAAATTGCATGTTTGATTGATAACGACTGGCTTTAAAGGTTAGAGAAGTTTGAAGTGGAGGAAGTGAACGAGCAGTCACCCTCCTCCTGTGGCGACTGCTGACGAAGTGTCCTTGAGAGAGGAGCGGCGCTGATTGGTCGACTCGCTCTGGGTGAATTCATGTTGAGTACAGTGATGGAGGCAGGAAGAGAAAACAGGAAGCTCCTGCCGAGCGGGAGGAGGGAGCTGTGAAGGTGTCAACACTTTGATGGAAGTCTCACAGATGAATTATTTCTATTGATTTATATGTGAAGTCAGTGAGAATGTTGAAACGCTGAAGCTGAGTTTTTATTCCTGCTGATTGTTTCTGTCACTGAACCGTCTGTGAACCACGAGGTGTCCACTGTCTGCGTTCACAGTACTGGTGACAGAAATGAAATACTGATATCAAGATGATAACATGTGATAATACAGTGTAAACATGACGGTAGGTGGTGATAATGCAGCTGAACCCTGCCGGCCACTCGCCATGAAAACTGGATAAAAAGAAGAATAAAACACATAACTAGCTGCGACCACATCGTGTACGTGTGTTAAACATGGCAGTGACGTCGTTATCGTGATTTCCTTGCTGATGTAGTGCGTGCGTCTGATGTCTTCACTTTGTCCTCCCGTCCCTGGTGGTGCGAGACAGAAACCTGATTCTGATCGTCTCATCTCAAGAAAAAGTTCACGCTAAATACATCGACAATCTTTCGTGGTCCTGGTCTGCTGGACAACCAGAGACCAGTGAGCCACAATCAAACACAAACAAGTCCAGAATGAGCCAGCTAGCATGCTACATCCTGACTGTATGCTCAGGGGTTTTCTGGGTCGATGGTTCTGTCTCAGCGGTGCCGATGCAGCAGGTTGTAAACTGTGGTTTCCCCAGTAAACACACCGACCTCCTCAGCTGCGTCTGGGAAACTGCAGCTCATAAACCGCTGAATCAGAAACACGAGAGACAGAAGACACAACCACAGCAGATACGAGGTTAGCTTAGCATCGCAGAAAGACTGGAGCTCTCCTCTGCGTCTCTGCAGCTCACTGGCTGGTACAACGTCTGTTTGTCCGTCAAACAGCAAAGTCACCAACATGTCTTCTGCACTTTTTAAAATGTACACCGCTCGCTCTGTGTGAGATCATGTGTTCATCACATCGGTTCTGTTGTTGCTCTCACGGTCAAGGCTGAGTGTACAGAACCGCTCCGCCGCCTGTTTCTCAGCCAACGTCTTCAGTAATTAGCGAGTGAAATATAAATAATATAAAGCGTTCCATAACTCTTCAGTTTAAAATGATGAAGTCAGAAGATCTCCTACAGATCCTGCATCAGTTTTGACAGAAGAACTTTGCGATCCTGTTGGCAAGAATGCGAAAAATACAACTTCCTGTTAGACTTTCAAAATAAAGCTCGCTGACTGACATGTCACATGTGAAAAGTGAGAAAATACATTTCTGACTTTTCACTGAGCGCAAGATTACTGTTGATTCAGACGAGTGATTACATCTGTAATTGTTTTGTTTGTTTTATTTTTAATGACATGTTGTCTGTCACACTGTCGCTGTGTGTGTGTGTGTGTGTGTGTGTGTGTGTGTGTGTGTGTGTGTGAAGTTCAGTCCGTCCTGCTGCTCGACGCGCTCACAGATAAACTTGTGGACGTTGACACACTGAAACAACGCTGTTGGCTGCACACACACGGGCGGCGAGCAGAGTGATGATGCCTGACGAGGTCGAGCGTCTGGAAGGTGATTGGCTCCCGTCGCTCTGCGTCCTGATCGCTGCTGTCTCAGAACAAAGGAGGCAGAAAGCAGAAGAAGAGCTTCTTTTAGACAGATCACTCCTCAGAGGACTCACACACACACACACACACACACACACACACACACACACACATACGTGTTTTGGCATATTTGTGAGGACAACGACCCTATAGCATGTTGTGAGGACAGCGCTTTCTGCTGATGCTAGGAGGATGAAAAAAATAGTTTTGCCACTAGGTGGGGTTCGGAAACCAGAAAATCACTTCAAATGTCTAAACACACAAATGTTCACACAACTGGCGAATTTGGTGGGTGCTGTGAGGACCGGACGGTTGCTAGGCAGATTTAAGATCACAAAATCTGTTTTTTAAAGGTTTTTTGGTAACATTTTTGAATAGTTATCATCTCCCAAGAGATGCTAATCCTATTATGAGCCCAATGGCTTGATTATCAAAGAACATTTTTAGTATATTTAACTCAATTAAGCTTATTAAACCCTTATATCTGGTTATACTATACCTTGTATATTTATGTACTTTATATTTTTCCAATTTGTGTTGTCTTAAGATGCTGTTAACACTACATTAGTGTTGGAAGTACCTATCTACCTAATCTGATCATTTCAAAACAAGTTCAATTTTAGTATGCAATGATCATCAGTGTATGACAAATTATTTTTAATATGATTCTCTGATGCTTTGATACACTCATAGCTGGACATATTTAGAACTGGCATAAATTTATGCCCATGCCGAGTATGGCTGATGCAGAAATTATTGTCCATGCATTTATCACATCTTGCCTCGATTACATGCTATGCACCAATACACCAAAGTAAATTCCTTGTATGTGAAAACCTAATTGGCAATAAACCAGATTCTGATGATATTATGTAGCCTACTATGGCCTGCCTGTCTCTAGTACCAAAAGTCTTCAGCTTTCCAGAATCCTGACCAGAATCCGACAAGAAGTGATTAAAATTGCCCCAAAGCGAATGAACGAACCAGCGAAGTACGTGAAAACAAGTGAGAAGAGGCACAAATGACGTCCAAAAAGAACAGGAGAGTTAAAAAGCCAAATATCGATCAAGCTGAAGACGCTCCTAGCTATGACGGCGGTGGGACAGAGAACGAGGACGAACCTGTAAGCTTGATGTTGATACTTGAAGAACTAAGAGGCGTTGGGAAAGAAGTGAACGAATTTCGGAAAGACACGAAAAAACAATTACAGGACATCAGAGAGAAGCTGGACAAAACCAACGCAACTCAACGAAGTGGAGGCCAGGGTCGCTGGGCATGAAGATAAGCTCCAAAATTCAGAGGACATATTATCTGAAATGGTAACAACACAGGAAAAGCTTCAACTTAAACTGACAGCGTTGGAAGCATACTCGAGGAGGGAGACGCTCAGGCTGTACGGGGTCCCGGAGGGAGCAGAATCAGGATCACAATCTATGGCCCATTTTGTGGAGATGCTACTTCGGGAGAATCTTAACATCCCTTCCTCAACAGCACTGCAAATACAGAGGGCGCACAGAGCGCTCTCTTCTCCCCCACCAGACGGCTCACAGCCAAGGTCGATCCTGGTAAAATTCCTGTGCTTCACTGTTAAAGAAGAAGTGCTTCGGCTGGCGTGGCAGAAGAAAGGTTTTTTATGGAACAACAACAAGATAAACCTCGACCACGACTATCCGCCGGAGATCATGGCCATGAGGAAGGAGTATGCAGAGGTGCGGAGGATCCTGAAAGAAAAGAGTCTGCGGTTCCGGACCCTGTACCCAGCCCGCCGGAAGGTGTTTTATGAAGAAGGAGCAAAAACCTATAACACGGTGGAGGAAGCGACAGCGGATCTGGCGAGCCGGGGGCTCCCAGTGAAAGTGATTTAACCACCAGCAACTCTAAGAGAGAAACTACAGAGATGGTCGGCGTGGCGGGAGGTCGGGGGTCGGCGGCCGCGGCAGACCCGAGGAGCTTCAGGATACAAGGAGAGGCTGCAAGTATACAGACGAGATGAGAACTGATATATTGTTTATAAGTATGATATGGACGACTTGCTAAAATACAACTAATGTCGAGTTAAAGGGAATGGGACGTTTCTTTGCTGAGGGTGCCATCACAGCGGAAGGCCCCCTGACTCAGGGAGGGGAAAGGGGTTTTCCTTCAAGGTTTAAGGGAAGCAGTGGAGGTGTCTCACTGCTGGAAGTGTGGCCAGGTGCGTTAATGCTCCTATTGCACACAATATTTTCTGTTTTAATTTCTTTTTTCATACTTTATTTGTTGTCTTCCTAAGGGGGTTGCCTACTGCTGTCAGAGATATGTTGTGCGGCCAGTTACTACAACTACATGCAGGTTGAGCCAGTGAAAATTATTTCTTTCAATGTAAATGGGATCTTGAATGTGATCAAGATGAGTAAGATAATGTCCAAACTAAAGAAAGAAAAAGCCCAGATTGCCCTGCTACAGGAGACACACATGAGCCAAACGGATCATCTAAGGTTGAAAAGAAAGGGTTTTAAATATGTTTTTTCCTCATCTGTCAAATCCAAACATAAGAGGGGAGTGGCTACACTTATCTCCGGTACACTTAACTACGAACATATCTCAGAAATCAGTGATGATGAAGGTAGATTTGTCAAGGTAACGGGAAGGATAGAGGGATCTGAAATCACAATATTAAATGTATATGCTCCTCCTGGGAGTGATTGGATATTCTATAGAAATATTTTTGACTTAAAGGGATAGTTCGGGTTTTTTGATATGAATCTGTATGGCATCCCCGTCAGCAGTGTAGTGCATCAACACTGACTTACCCCCCACAGTGTCCTGTGCGCCGAGTTCTTGCCCGGCTTTGGTGCTGACAAAAGTAGTCCGGCAAGTTGTCTGGGGTCACGAAAATAAAGCCTTTTTTCTTCTCAAAACAAATGTGTTCTAAAGAGTGATTAATTTGCATCACAAAACCGTTGTCTACGAAAAAGTCAGACCTCATAATCGCTTGGTGCTATTTTCTCTGGATTCGTATCCATCCATCCATTCATCCATTTAGGATGGAAAAACTGACATATCAGCTAAGGATCCAAAGGGAGAAATGTTATCAAATCTGGCACAATTGGATCCTATTCATTGCCCCCACGAGAGCAGACTTTATTTGATCCCATTTGTAATATCGTTTTATAATTTAACTATTTAATTTTGGACTGGTTATTGTTGATTCCTCCACCGACAGCAGCGGCAGGCAACCCCCCCGGTTCGTGTGCATATAGTTCCATGTAAACTGTTCTATTTACAAGTAAGTTGTTTCAGAGCTCTTTCGAGATGCACATGTGAATTTCATCTGGTCTGTCTTTATCAGGCAAATTGTCAATATGGTTTCTAAGAAGATAATGTAGTTCCACTGATGTCATTTTGTCACCAATGTTGTGAAACCTAAGCTTATAGAGGAGAGGAAGCACTACTAAGGACGAGTGCAATGTGATTTACGTTCATATACTCTTGGGACTCCTAGACCTCGATGTCTGTTCATGTGCCTTTTCTGAACTCAAAACAACAAAACTGGAAGGACACTTGTTTATACTCTCATCACAGTGGTATGCAGATATTTTACATGTCCATCCCAAATAAAGATACAATTTAAAAAAAAAAAAGAATCAATAAGTCTGACATTACACTTGTCCTGGCTTCCCTTCATTGGCTCCCAATTCATACCACTAATCAGGGAGGCAAACTCTCTTGATACTTCTAAAACCAAAATTATAGACATCTCTGTCTTGCCCATGTTGTTTTCTGTGTTATTTACTAACCCTTTCTCTTCTGTCTGTGTGAGTTGTTTGAGTCTGTCTAGCTGCATGGATGTGGCAGGACTGTCTCTGTGCCCTGCTGTCCCTGGTCCTGCTCCCCTGCATGTCCCTGGTCCCGCTGCCCTGCATGTCCCTGGTCCTGCTCCTCCTGTGCCATCCACATTCATTAGCTTTGCTTCATTCATGCATTTATGTACCATATTCTCTCCTTGCTTAAGACTTTGGGCTCTAAATAAACTTGAAGTTGGTCAAAAGGATAACTAACTGAAGATTTCTGCTCTTGGCCTGATCAAAGAATTAAAGAAAAACCCTGCAGTTTGAATTTAGTTTGGACTTTCACCTCAACTAAGACAAAAGGTCTGACATCCATCACAACACAAACAACTCCAAAATTAGATATCAGCAGATATTTATTCTGCAAAAGAAAACATTTGGCTGTGACAGTGTACAGTTTGGGATGAATTTGGCTAACAAGCCCAACTGCAGACAGTGAATGGTGAACTTCTCACATAATATGTATACAGCACTTTGATAAACTGAACTCAGAGCTGCACCAGATATAACGCTGATGAAGCTAATGTTTCAAAAACAAACATGCAAGTTCACTTCATCTGTATACAACTTGAATCTCGACCAAAAACAATGC
>CAVMBS020000108.1:0-15258 GCA_963678695.2 Diplodus puntazzo
ATGGAGTTATTATAACTAAGGTTCAGGAACAGGACCACGCCTATCCATTCACTGACCTGCCGCCCAGGTCCAGCCTCCTCATCAACCCAACCACCTGTGTTCTAATCTATACAATCTACAATCTAATCACCTGCGCCCAATCAACGAAACCACCTCCACGCTTGATCTCATCACCATCAGCCTACATAAGGTAAGCCAAACCATCTCTCTAACGTTCGTCACACGTTCGGCTAACCCTCCCCCCCAGACCCCCTCTCTCTCTACCACTCCTTCCCACAGGACTACTGGCAGCCCAGCCCTCGTCACCACCATTCCACGGCAAAGAGACATCAGAGCAGGGTCCCGGGCCATCCAGCACACGAGCAAGGGGGGGAAGATGAAGCCACGCCCGCAAGGACGCGCGCTCATCGAGACGTACCCCCACCCTGAGTCTCGACCGTTTCCCCCCTTGGTTACCCGATGGCTCGGCAAACCCGTAACCCCCCCTTCTTCATCCACCGACTCCGAACCCCCTTTTCTCATCCAACTCCCCCGAACCCCCCCTCCTTCCGTCCTCTTCAAATCTTCACAATACATAAATAAACTATTTCAACAGTTCAACCTGGCATGGTCTTGTTAGTGAAATGATAACTGTCAGTGTAAACTGAGCTGAACATTATTGTATCTAATTCACACAGTCTGGTTTAGCAGTGAGGATTAGTGGTCCAGTTAAAATGGACGCTGCAGGTGAAACTAAAGGGTCATCATCACCTGACTCACTGTTGAGTGAATGATTCTGCTAGTTGACACTAACGACTGTTAAAGACAGTCTATGAAATGTTTTCTTGGTACTAATTGTTTAAGTTGACAGCAAAATTGATTACAGCTTAACATTAATCAAATGTCACGACATTCCACATGTCAGAATTGTTGATATTCAATTCTAAAGCAGTGTTTGCTTTAATCTTGATCTCAAACATTAATCTTTATTATTTCCCAGCAGCATTTATTTAATAATTCCTGAACATTCATTAAGATGCAGCTGCTGTTTGTTCCTGTGTGTTTATGTTAACTGTCCCAACAGCACGAGTCTGTGCTGGATGATCTTCAGGATTGATGCTGGAAACTGTGGACTCACTTTAAGTTGTGTTAAAAAGAAAAACTTGTATGTTTTCAACCTGCTTAGAAAATGTTCTAGTCAAGAGCAGTTCCAACATTTTCCCAGTTACTACGATCAATAAAAATACAATGTTTGTGCACACAGAAACTGAGTCAACACGTTTATATTTAAATGATCATTATATTGATAACACCTTAACACAATGTTGCTCGCGTCACAGAAGGGAAGGAATGTCCTGGGCTGTTCACACTGATAGAAATTTTATTTGTATTTATTTGGTTCTTTGTTTTGTTTTTCAAAGTGACCACAACAAAAACAACCAAACGAAGAACGGATTATCAAGAATAAACAGGTGAATTTTATTTACAAATTAAGGAATAAGTGCAAACTGAACCATAACCAGAACACAAAAATAAAAGGAAAAGCAAAAGTGGCTCGGGCCGAGCTTTCAGCTAGTGGCCAGGAGAGAGAGCTTGAGCAGACTGGATAGGCCTCTTTTATAAACCGGGAATCACTGCCGCAGGTGTTCCTGAATCACAGGCTCCGCCTCAAACTACCGCTACTGCAGGGGAAAGGGAAACACAAACAGACACAGGTAGCACAGACAGCCCTGGGCCGTCACACTAACAAGAACCAACATTTTATCAGAAACACTCATGTGACTGTGTGTTTGACTGCTGGAGTACCGGAGTGCGATAAAACAGCCATGGTGAACTTAGAAAAATATATACTAGAAAAGGTTGATAAAAAATAATATTTTATCTATAAAATACATCGATTATTATTTACAATCAGTCCAATTTGCTTTAAATGAATATGTTTAAATGTAGGTATTGCCAAAACTTTGCAATTATTGTGGCATTTATTTATTTAATTAAATATTTTACTGGCAATTTCAATTTGAGTCACCCAGTATTATAAAACAGCAAGTGTTTGTATCCCCTTATGGTCGGCTATTTGGAGAGAATACGTACATAGTTGAATCTAAATAAGATTAAGGATTCAGTGCAGAGCAGCCCCATCATTTGTTTTGCCCTGTGATTTTAACATTAATAAATAAATTACCCTGAAGTCTTGTATTCTTTATGAAGCTATGATTTGAAATACACTACTTTTTTTAGATTTACCAGACACATCAGGTGTATTTGCACAAAGTATCGGTATCGGAGCGGTATCGCCTATACCAGCCTGAATTTTACTCAGTATCGGATCGGAAAGGAAATCGGTGGTATCGAACATCACTAGTTTCTACTTCTTGTTCTGAGTGAAGTGCTATGTAAACTTTTTTTTCCATGTAGTGCTGTTTGTATCCATCAATTCAATGTTTACCTTTGTGTATTCTATTTATTATGAATATATTTCATCTACAATCAATATTTTTCATTCGAAATGTATACAGCACTTTGGCTATTTCAAACATGAATCATCATGCTGATTATTTTTACTAAATCATGTAAACAGTATTTATAAAACTTGCATTTTATTTTGTACATCAGCACCTCAAGTGGACAGTTACCTTAAAATCTGTTAATAGGTCACAAAGCACCATCTGCTGGTGAGAAAACGAAATGTCAGCTGTTATTTATTTACTTTCCATGAAAGTGAAACTGATTTTGACATTTCCTGATCGGAGCTGAGACGACATTACAGGGCGAAGAATCTCTCCAATAAACAGGAATCACAAGGATCTTAAACTGTTAATCAGAGAGACATTGATTTGGTGAGTCGTGCTGTTGAAGAATAATTCACATATCCGAACAAATGGCTGAGAAAATTGCTTCTCTTGAAAGTTTACTGAGCTGCTATGTGTGTTCAGAGACTTTCAGAGATCCTGTGTCTCTGAGCTGCAACCACAGCTTCTGTTCAAGCTGCCTGAAAAAGTTCTGGGAACGAGCTAAAAACAAAAACTGTCCCATTTGTAAAAGGAAATCCTCAAAAGATGATCCAAATGTAAACTTTACTCTGAAGGAACTGGCTGACTCCTTTGCTGAGAGACTGAACACTGGACCACCTGAGACAGAAAAAGGAGAGAAGCAGGTGGAGGTGAAAGAGGAGGTCGTGTGTGATAAACACCCAGAAGTCCCTCACTTGTTCTGTGAGGACGAGCAGAGAGCTGTGTGTCCTGTCTGTGACTTTTCTCTCCACCAGAGTCACAAGGTGGTTCCTGTAGAACAAGCAGTCAGTGAGCTGAAGGAGCAGCTGAAATCTGACTTAAAGTCTCTACAGGACAAGAGGAACACATACAAACAAGTGGAGAAAACATACAATGAAGTGATCCAACACTCCAAGAAGCAGCTGTTGTCCACAGAGAGGCAGATCAGAGCAGAGTTCAACAAGCTCCACCAGTTCCTGAAAGAGGAAGAGGAGTCCAGACTGGCAGCTCTGAGGGAGGAAGAGGAGCAGAAGGGGAAGACTGTCAGCAGAGAGATGAAGGTGATTGAGCAGCAGATCTCCTCTCTGTCAGACAGTATCTGTGCTGTTGAAGAAGAGCTGCAGAAACACAACGTGCCATTCCTCAGCAGCTATAAAGCCACTCAGACCAGAGCCAGAGTCCAGTGCTCACTGTCAGATCCACAGCTGGTCTCAGGAGCGCTGATAGATGTGGCCAAACACCTGGGCAACCTGTCCTTCAGAGTCTGGGAGAAGATGAAGGACCAGGTCCACTTCAGTCCTGTCATTCTGGACCCAAACACTGCATATGGCAGGCTCCATCTGTCTGATGATCTGACCAGTGTGAGACGGGGCGACACAAGGCAGCAGCTTCTTGACAATCCAGAGAGATGCACTAAGTATAACATTGTTTTTGGTTCTAAGGGCTTCAGCTCAGGGAAACACAGCTGGGAGGTGGAGGTGGGAGATCATCCTGGCTGGAGTGTAGGTTTGGTTAAAGAGTCACTTGACAGGAAGGGAGAAGTAAGTGCTTTACCAGAATATGGAATCTGGTGTTTATGTCATCGTGATGGAAAATACACTAATTGTGCTGGTGAGTCGGTCACAGTGAAGAAGAGTCTCCAGAGGATCAGAGTCCAGCTGGACTATGACAGGGGGGAGGTGTCCTTCTACGACCCTGAAGACATGACTCACATCTGCACTTACAGAGACACTTTCACTGAGAAGCTCTTCCCATGTTTCAGTGTTGGAAAGGCTGGTGATGCTAAAACTGCTGATATCAAAATCTGTCAGACTGATATTTCTCTGTGATGTTCAGGAATGTTAGGAATATTATTGTCTGTAGTGTGTGTGTGTGTGTGTGTGTGTGTGTGTGTGTGTGTGTGTTTCTTAAACACTGAATTTGTCACGACCTGTCGTCGTCATGGGGACCAAAGCCCGGTCATAAAGAGGCGAACAAGGTGTCATTTCTCAGGTCCTGGTTCAGGTCAGGGGTAAGGTGTGAATTTAGGTTGGGTTAAGGTTAGTGTTACAGTACAAACACTGTTCATCAGCTTCTTCATTGTTTTTGTTCTTCAACATCTTCTGCAGATTTGATTTGGTGTCAAAGGTCCTGAAATGTTTTCTAACTGTTCTACAGTCTGACGTGAATCATTCAAAGTGTTTTTCATGTTGGTTTGTTCTTTTTTTGAATCTCAGTTCCTCCCAATCAATGTTGTTCATCAATGTTAGTTTATCAAAACTTTTTATTTTTTACTTACCACTTCCATTTGAGATAACTTCACTTTAATATTCTGTTATGTTTGCAGGGTTCTCTAAAAATGTGTCTAAACATTCATTTCTTTATTTTACTGTGTTTCTATAATCTTAGTGATGGAAAAAGTATGCAGATTATTCCTTTATATTGCTTCTCTTGCTACTCTGAGAAGAGCAGGACTTCATTACCCAGAATCTTCTGGTTTTTCCTATTATAATATTTGTAAATTAAATAATTAATATTTGTTGATATATTAACTCTCTAATTCATTTATTATATTGTTTAAAAGTATTCTATGGTCTTTAAAAATGCTAAAGGTTAAATTTTTCCTGTTTAAATCAAAACTATTGTTTATTTCCGCGGGAGGAAGTATCCCAGAGTTCCCCGGGGCAGAGAAAAGCTGGCTGTGCTTTTTCCTCGGCAGAGAGAAAGAAGTCAATGTTTGGAGACTCGAACTTAATGTTGGCCCAGATATTGAACTGCCCAGAACACTCTTTTTGTGTAACTCAGTCGAGTGTGTGTAGTTTACACGACGGTGAAGTTTTCCGAGCCGCAACAGCGTGGTCTTCCCCACTAGCTCAGACATTAGCCTTGTGTTGTGAGTTAGCTCGGTGGCAGAGAACCAGACTGTTTCACCACAAGTACACGAGGAAGTCTCCACACGACATTCGTACAGACAGAGTGGTTAGCAGACGGCAGACGAGGTGACAGCAGAGAACGAGGACGTGTCGCAGGTAGCCGGTGCTGCGGGAGTCGGCGCGGGGCTGTCTGGACATCGCTCTACGGCCTGGCTGGCTACAACGCCATATTGCATCTGCAACGAGAGGTTGCGTGAATACTTGACATCGGAACGGAACCGAGTGCAGGATAGAGACACGGGACTTTGTTAAAGCAGACTGCGTGAGCTGTCCCGGTTTCATAGTTTAACTTCGTCTACCTGGATAAAACTTCATGTGCACCAACGCTACAAATGGGCCCCAACGGTTAGGGACATTATCCAAGCGCTTGGGTTAGACTTTTCATGGTCTTTATCATTTGTCTTTATTTCTATGTGAACTGTAAAAAAAAATACCTTGGTACAGGTGTGGTACTGTTACTGTGTTTTGAGTACACAAAAGCACTCTGGTTTGATATTTCTATGTATTTGTGGTATTGAAAGCATATTTTGAACATTTAATAGGCGTGAATACAGTTAAAATATCAGGAACACATTTCATTATTTCATAATTGAATGGTTTATTAAAAAGAACCACAATTTGATTAAGTTTATAAATAAGCTAAAAATCTAATTTCATAGGGTATTTTCATTAAAAAGGTTGAGTTTGAGCTCAAGTTAAAACAAATTCATTTCATTAATGTGAGAGAACAAAAAGGGTTAAAAGTACTCTTGACATTTCATTTGGTTGGTTGAAGGAAACAACTGTGCTTTATTGATTTAAAAGGGTAAAAAGAAAAAACATTTTGATGCTTCAGGTATTATTGTCGTGATGTGAAATACAGGAAGTGTTTTGTTTTTTGTTATCTATTTCTGAAACATTTGTCCTTTTTAAAGGTATTATTTCAAACATCTAAAAGGGTTGAACAAAATAAATGCTTGTGTCTTACCTTTACATTGTTGTCTATCCATCCATCCATTGTCAACCGCTTATCCAAAATCGGGTCGCGGGGGCAGCAGCTTCAGTAGCGAGCCCCAGACTTCCCTTTCCCCGGCCACATCGGCTAACTCTGACTGGGGAATCCCCAGGCGCTCCCAGGCCAGAGAAGAGATATAATCCCTCCACCTGGTCCTGGGTCTACCCCTAGGTCTCCTCCCAGTTGCACGTGCCAGGAACACCTCCCTAGGAAGGCGCCCTGGTGGCATCCTCATCAGATGCCCGAACCACCTCAACTGGCTCCTTTCTACGCAAAGGAGCAGCGGCTCTACTCCTAGTCCCTCCCGGATGGCTGAGCTTCTTACCCTATCTCTGAGGGAGACCCCAGCCACCCTGCGAAGAAAAACCTTTTCCGCCACTTGTACCCACGATCTCATTCTTTCGGTTATGACCCATCGCTCATGACCATAGGTGAGGGTAGGGACGAAGACTGACCGGTAGATCGAGAGCTTTGCCTTCAGGCTCAGCTCCCTTTTCGTCACAACCGTGCGGTGAAGCGCATGCAACACCGCACCCGCTGCGCCGACTCTCCCGTCAATCTCACGCCCCATCATCCCCTCACTCAAGGAATCCACCGGTTTCCTACTGAGAACCATGGCCTCAGATTTATTGGTGCTGATCCTCATCCAGTGAGTGTTGTAGATCTACAGCCGATGATGCCATCAAGACCACATCATCTGCAAAAAGCAGTGATGAGATCTTAGGGTCACCGAACTGTAACCCCTCCCTACCACGACTGCGCCTCGAAATCCTGTCCTTGTATATCACAAACAGGATTGGGGACAAGGCACAGCCCTGGCGGAGGCCAGCACCCACTTGGAACAAGTCCGACTTACTCCCGAGTATACGCACGCAGCTCTCGCTTTGAGAATATAGGGATTGGATGGCCCTGAGAAGGGACCCCCTCAACCCATACTCCCGCAGCACCTCCCACAGAACATCCCGGGGGACCCGGTCGTACGCCTTCTCCAGATCCACAAAACACATGTGGACTGGGAGATTGTACTCCCAGGCCCCCTCCAAGACCCCTGCCAGAGTAAAGAGCTGGTCCGTTGTTCCACGACCAGGACGGAATCCGCATTGTTCCTCTTCAATCTGAGGTTCGACAATCGGCCGGATCCTCCTTTCCAGCACCTTGGAGTAGACTTTCCCAGGCAGGCTGAGTAGTGTGATACCTCTGTAATTGGCACACACCCTCTGGTCCCCCTTCTTAAAGAGAGGGACCACCACACCTGTTTGCCACTCCTTCGGCACCGACCCCGACCCCTACGCATGTTAAAGAGGCGTGTCAACCAAGACAGCCCCTCAACACCCAGAGCCTTCAGCATTTCTGGTGGTATCTCATCGATCCCTGGGGCTTTGCCACTGTGGAGTTGTTTGACTACCACAGTGACTTCACCCAGGGAAATCGGCGATGATACCCCATCATCCTCCAGCTCTGTCTCCATTACAGAGGGTGGCTGAGTGGGATTCAGGAGGTCACCAAAGTACTCTTTCCACCGCCCTATAACCTCCTCAGTCGAAGTCAACAAGGTCCCATCCTTGCTGTACACAGTTTGGATGGTTCCCCGTTTCCCCCTCCTGAGGTGGCGGACAGTTTTCCAAAAGCGCTTTGGCGCCGCCCAAAAGTCCTTCTCCATGGCCTCGCCGAACTCCTCCCACACCCGCTGCTTTGCCTCTGCCACAGCTGCGGCTGCTGCCCTTCGGGCCCGTCGGTGCCCCAAGACTGCCTCAGGAGTCCCCCGGGACAACATGTCCCTGAAGGACTCCTTCTTCAATCGGACGGCTTCCCTGACCACTGGTGTCCACCACGGTGTCCGAGGGTTGCCGCCCCTTGAGGCACCTAAGACCCTATGGCCACAGGACGCAGCTGCAGCTTCAACAATGGAAGCTTTGAACATCGTCCATTCAGGTTCGATATCCCCAGCCTCCACAGGGATGCTAGAGAAGCTCCTTCGGAGGTGGGAGTTGAAGGTTTCTCAGACAAGGGCCTCCCCCAGACGTTCCCAGCTTACCCGCACTACTCGTTTGGGCTTACCAGGTCTGTCCAGGAATTTCCCCTGCCACTGGACCCAACTCACCACCAGGTGGTGATCAGTTGACAGCTCTGCCCCTCTCTTCACCCGAGTGTCCAAAACACGGTCGAAGATCAGATGATACAATCACAAAATCGATCATTGACCTTCGACCTAGGGTGCTCTGGTACCACGTACACTTATGAGCATCCTTGTGTTCGAACATGGTGTTCATTATAGACAGACTGTGACTAGCACAGAAGTCTAATAATAGAACACCGCTCGGGTTCAGATCGGGGAGGCCGTTCCTCCCAATCACGCCCCTCCAGGTATCTCCGTCGTTGCCGACGTGCGCGTTGAAGTCCCCCAGTAAGACCAAGGAGTCCCCCACTGGGGCCCCTTGCAGGGCCCCAGCCAGGACCTCCAAGAAGGCCACATACTCTGAACTGCTGTTCGGCGCATATGCACAGACAACAGTCAGAGTTTTCCCCCCAGCCCTTAGGCGTAGGGAGGCGACCCTCTCGTCCACCGGGGTAAACTCCAACACGGCGGCGCTCAGCCAGGGGCTTGTGAGTATCCCCACACCTGCCCGGCGCCTCACACCTTTGGCAACTCCAGAGAAGAATAGTGTCCAGCCCCTATCCAGGAGTTTGGATCCAGAGCCAATGCTGTGCGTGGAGGCAAGCCCCACCAGATCCAACCGGTAATGCTCAACCTACCGCACAAGCTCCGGCTCCTTCCCCCCAAGAGAGGTGACATTCCACGTCCCCAGAGTCAGCCTCTGCAGCCCAGGTCTGGGTTGCCGAGGCCCGTCACCACACCTGCCACCCATATGGCAGCGCACCCGACCCCAGCGGTTTCTCCTGCGGATGGTGGGTCCACGGGATGGGGGAGGGAGAAGTGCCACGTTACTCTTTCGGGCTGTGCCCGGCCGGGCCCCGTGGCAGACCCGGCCACCACGGGCCCTCCGTCCAGGCCTGGCTCCAGACGTGGGCCCCGGGCTTCCTCCGGGCAGGGTCTCTCGCCTCACACCTCTATTTCTCATGGGGTAGCTTTGAACCATACTTAGTCTGGCCCCTCGCCTGAGACCAATTTGCCTTGGGAGACCCTACCGGGAGCACATGGCTCCTGACAACCTAGCTCCCAGGTTCATTGGGACATGCAAACCTCTCCACCGCGATAAGGTGATGGTTCCCGGAGAAACATTGTTGTTTAATATTCTTTAAAACTGTATTTATTTGAGTTCTGAGGGCTTACATAATTTTGCTAGCACATAGCATAGTAAGTTTTCAGTGGAGGCACCGCGGGAGCTATTTACCTTTTTCTCACTCGTGATAAAGTCCCTTGCTTAATTAAAAACCACAGCAAATTCATCATCTTTAGCTGAGAACCTAGGACCTGTTTGATTTTTTTTTGGGTGTGACCTCAGTGTAGATTTTAAACACTAAGGGAAAAAGAGGTTACATGTTGTTTTATGTTTACTAACACTGCTGATCTGTTGATGGTGTCTTTTTAACACAGTACAGTTTGTTTCTCATAACGATAACAGTTGATAAAGTTGTTCATGTCTGTTCTAAGGTCATGATAAAGTGCTGAGGCTCTTGTTTTACGTCTGTCAGTCACAATGTAGTGTATCAACATACTGTAATCATGTTCACTCTGGGGCCGTCGTTTTACTCAGAGGACACAAGAGATTTGATTATTTCCTGATTCAGTCTTTAACGGATTAGTTTTGGGAGTGTTGCTGCAGACTGCCTCCTCCATGTTGTTTAACTCTGTATGATGATGAATTAAGTAGTATTTTGTCTTTAGGTTCATTATGATTTTTACAGCTGTTGGATGGTACTTGGCAGAATGTGCCAGTTTGGCTATTTGTTTTGTTGCTCTTGAGAAATAAAATATAACATTGCACATTTCAGTCGTCAGTGAGATTTATATGAAAGATGTTTTTATCACGTGAGCATCATTTTATGATAACTGTCAGTGTAAACTGAGCTGAACATTATTGTATCTAATTCACACAGTCTGGTTTAGCAGTGAGGATTAGTGGTCCAATTATAATGGAAAGACTTCTCTCTAATGTGACGCTGCAGGTGAAACCAAAGGGTCATCATCACCTGACTCACTGTTGAGTGAATGATTCTGCTAGTTGACACTAACGACTGTTAAAGACGGTCTATAAAATGTTTTCTTGGTACTAATTGTTTAAGTTGACATCAAAATTGATTACAGCTTAACATTAATTAAATGTCACCACATTCCACATGTCAGAATTGTTGATATTCAATTCTAAAGCAGTGTTTGCTTTAATCTTGATGTCAAACATTAATCTTTATTATTTCCCAGCGGCTTTTCTTTAATAATTCCTGAACATTCATTAAGATGCAGCTGCTGGATGATCTTCAGGATTGATGCTGAATAACGGTGGACTCACTTTAAGTTGTGTTAAAAAAAACAAAACAACTTGTATGTTTTCAACCTGCTTAGAAAATATTCTAGTCAAGAGCAGTGCCAACATTTTCCCAGTATTTTTATTGATTGTAGTACTACAATCAATGTACTACAATCAATAAAAATACAATGTTTGTGAACACAGAAACTGAGTCAGCACTTTTATATTTAAATGATTGTTTTATTGATAACACCTTAAGACATTGTTGATCGCATCACAGAATGGAAGGAGTTTCCTCCTGAGCTGTTCACACTGATAGAAATGTTATTTGTATTTATTTGGTTTTTTGTTTTGTTTTGTTTTTCTAACAAGAACCAACATTTTATCAAGAACACTCATGTGACTGTGTGTTTGACTGCTGGAGTACAAGAAGTTTAAAAGCGTGCAAAGGAATAGGAGAGGTTTCTACTTCTTGTTCTAAGTGAAGTGCTATGTTAACCTTTTATCCGTGTAGTGCTGTTTGAATACATCAATCAAACATTTACCACTTTATATTTATTATGAATATATTTCATCTACAATAAATGTACTCTATTAGAAGTGTATACAGCACTTTGGCTTTATCATACATTTCATACATGAATCATCAAGGTGAATATTTCCCAAATCATGTAAACAGTATTTATAAAACTTGCATTTTATTTTGTACATCAGCACCTCACATGGACAGTTACCTTAAAATCTGTTAATAGGTCACAAAGCACCATCTGCTGGTGAGAAAACGAAATGTCAGCTGTTATTTATTTACTTTCCAGGAAAGTGAAACTGATTTTGACATTTCCTGATCCGAGCTGAGACGACAGTACGGGGCGAAGAATCTCTCCAATAAACAAGAATCCCAAGGATCTTAAACTGTTAATCAGAGAGACATTGATTTGGTGAGTCGTGCTGTTGAAGAATAATTCACATATCCGAACAAATGGCTGAGAAAATTGCTTTTCTTGAAAGTTTCCTGAGCTGCCATGTGTGTTCAGAGACTTTCAGAGATCCTGTGTCTCTGAGCTGTAACCACAGCTTCTGTTCAAGCTGCCTGAACAAATTCTGGGAACAAGCTGAAAACAAAAACTGTCCCATTTGTAAAAGGAAATCCTTGATTGATGATCCAGATGTGAACTTAACACTGAAGGAACTCGCTGACTCTTTTGCTGAGAGACTGACCACTGGACCACCTGAGACAGAAAAAGGAGAGAAGCAGGTGGAGGTGAAAGAGCAGGTCGTGTGTGATAAACACCCAGAAGTCTCTTACTGGTTCTGTGAGGACGAGCAGAGAGCTGTGTGTCCTGTCTGTGAGTTTTCTCTCCACCAGAGTCACAAGGTGGTTCCTGTAGAACAAGCAGTCAGTGAGCTGAAGGAGCAGCTGAAATCTGACTTAAAGTCTCTACAGGACAAGAGGAACACATACAAACAAGTGGAGAAAACATACAATGAAGTGATTAAACACTCCAAGAAGCAGCTGCTGTCCACAGAGAGGCAGATCAGAGCAGAGTTCAACAAGCTCCACCAGTTCCTGAAAGAGGAAGAGGAGTCCAGACTGGCAGCTCTGAGGGACGAAGAGGAGCAGAAGGGGAAGACTGTCAGCAGAGAGATGAAGGTGATTGAGGAGCAGATCTCCTCTCTGTCAGACAGTATCTGTGCTGTTGAAGAAGAGCTGCAGAAACACAACGTGCCATTCCTCAGCAGCTATAAAGCCACTCAGACCAGAGCTAGAGTCCAGTGCTCACTGTCAGATCCACAGCTGGTCTCAGGAGCGCTGATAGATGTGGCCAAACACCTGGGCAACCTGTCCTTCAGAGTCTGGCAGAAGATGAAGGACCAGGTCCACTTCAGTCCTGTCATTCTGGACCCAAACACTGCATATGGCTGGCTCGATCTGTCTGATGATCTGACCAGTGTGAGACAGGGGGACACAGACCAGAAGCTTCCTGACAATCCAGAGAGAAACACTAAGTATACCAATGTTTTTGGTTCTGAGGGCTTCAGCTCAGGGAAACACAGCTGGGAGGTGGAGGTGGGAGATCATCCTGTCTGGCTTGTAGGTTTGGTTAAAGAGTCAGTTGACAGGAAGGGAGAGATACGTGCTTCACCAGAATATGGAATCTGGTGTTTATTGCATGGTGATGGAAAATACACTAATGGTGCTGGTGAGACTGTCAGAGTGAAGAAGAGTCTCCAGAGGATCAGAGTCCAGCTGGACTATGACAGGGGGGAGGTGTCCTTCTACGACCCTGAAGACTTGACTCACATCTGCACTCACAGAGACACTTTCACTGAGAAACTCTTCCCATATTTTGGTATTGGAGAGGCTGGTGATGCTAAAACTGCTGATATCAAAATCTGTCAGACTGATATTTCTCTGTGATGTTCAGGAATGTTAGGAATATTATTGTCTGTAGTGTGTGTGTGTGTGTGTGTGTGTGTGTGTGTGTGTGTGTGTGTGTGTTTCTTAAACGCTGAATTTGTCACGACCTGTCGTCGTCATGGGGATCAAAGTCCGGTCATAAAGATGTGAACAAGGTGTCATTTCTCAGGTCCTGGTTCAGGTCATGGGTAAGGTGTGAATTTAGGTTGGGTTAAGGTTAGTGTTACAGTACAAACACTGTTCATCAGCTTCTTTGTTGTTTTTGTTCTTCAACATCTTCTGCAGATTTGATTTGGTGTCAAAGGTCCTGAAATGTTTTCTAACTGTTCTACAGTCTGACGTGAATCATTCAAAGTGTTTTTCATGTTGGTTTGTTCTTTTTTTGAATCTCAGTTCCTCCCAATCAATGTTGTTCATCCATGTTAGTTTATCAAAACTTTTATTTTTTACTTACCACTTCCATTTGAGATTATTTCAGTTTAATATTCTGTTATGTTGTTTTATGTTTACTAACATTGCTGATCTGTTGGCGGTGTCTCTTTAACAAAGTACAGTTTGATTCTCATAAAGATAACAGTTGATAAAGTTGTTCATGTCTGTTTCTAAGGTCATGATAAAGTGCTGAGGCTCTTGTTTTACGTCTGTCAGTCACAATGTAGTGTATCAACGTACTCTAATCATGTTCACTCTGGGGCCGTCGTTTTACTCAGAGGACACAAGAGATTTGATTATTTCCTGATTCAGTCTTTAACGGATTAGTTTTGGGAGTGTTGCTGCAGACTGCCTCCTCCATGTTGTTTAACTCTGTATGATGATGAATTAAGTTGTATTTTGTCTTTAGGTTCATCCTGATTTTTACAGCTGGTGGATGGTACTTGGCAGAATGTGCCAGTTTGGCTTTTTGTTTTGTTGCTCTTGAGAAATAAAATATAACATTGCACATTTCAGTTGTCAGTGAGTGGGAAACTGGCCTTGTTTCAGTTCAACATATTAAATACACTGAGAGGAAATATAAATAGTATGTCTATTTAGAATGCCTGAATTTATTTGATCTCATTTATATATAATATAAATGAAATAATTATATTTCATTTAACATGTATATCTACACTGACAAGTGAAGTGAACATTGATTGTCTTGTTCCAATCAAATGTTCTGCTGGGAAACTTTGAGTTCTGTCATTTCTGTGGAGCCTCTTTGACAAACACCACCCACCCAAACACCGTTCAGACCAACTACGCCCAATTCCAAACTTAATATCAGGAGGAGAACAAACACTAACAGTTGTCTTAACTCTTCCCAATCCACATCAATACATTCAGAATCTCCTGTCGCTCACCATGTAACATTTTGGCAATAAGACTTTTGGTGGTTTTAATCCAAACAGGAGGTATTTTCTTTAATTAAGCAAACTCACAAACATTCTTTCATTCATCAAGGCAGAAACTCCTCTCAAATATTAATGTTCCCATCTTTGTTTTTAATGAGTAGTATTTTGTAGTTAATGAGTACGACCGAGGGTCAGTCGAATGTCCATGGCTGTTGGACATTTTGTCCCTCTCTCTCTCACAGACAGACTACAAGTGTCACGGAAAATAGTAATAAAGCATTTAACTAATTGGTCAATAAATATAGGCATTAATAAATTATTTATTGGTCTAAAATAAACTAAATTACAACGTTTTCAATGTCATTATTTAAGGATTTTGACTGAGTATTACTCTAAAAGCACACAGTAAAAGTACTTCATATTATGCATGCAAGTAGTCTAGGAAGTACAAAGTTCAGCAGTATGTGAATCTTGGACAACTTATGAAAACAATGTTTTTTGGGGGTTTTCACCATGTCCTTTACTTTGAAATCCGGAAGTGTACCTACGTGACACGTTCAGTTTATTACCGGGAGTAATTGCTGTAAAGGTATTGTGTATTTCATGGGTCTGATTGTGAGACTGCAGTCTGACCCACAGTCAGAGCGGCTGCATTACGATTACCGTAAACGTTAGTGCATTTGCGCACTGAAAAAAGGTGCGGC
>CAVMBS020000109.1:0-15211 GCA_963678695.2 Diplodus puntazzo
AGAAGTATAAAGGACAGTAGGGTTCCTAAATTTAATATTAATAGCTAAATTCATGAAGGGAAATAAAGGGAAGAAAGGTTAATTAATACCAATTACATAAAAACAATTAAAAACTATTTAAAAACAAACTATTAAATTCATATCTAAATAAATAAATGGGCATTAAGGTTAAAAACATAATTTCATGGATAATTATACACCTAAAATCTAAATTTAAAAAGTCAAATATGACACTATACAAATTGATATAATAAGTTAAAACAAGTCAAACAGGACACTATACAAGGTTAAAAACTAAGTTAAAACAAGTCAAATACGACACTAAAAAATTCATTTACAAAGGTATGTACGGGAAAGGGAGAGTATAAAAGAGAGAAACACAGATAGAGATCAGTTTGGCTACAGCACTCGAAGGGGAAACATCTCCTCACTTGAAGCTAATTAAAGCATACTTGCCGTGTATCCCCAGGCCTGATGAAGACACATTCACAGTCGAAACGTTGCCACCTGGAGGGATACAAGAACAAAAATGATTAATCAACAAAAATAATCCAAACAAGGATATTTAAATAAACAACAATGCCAAACAAAAAATGTAAATAAACAAAAAAAATAGAAAAACACAAAAAGACAAAAAATAAATTCATATTTGATATAACAAAGGCTGCATAAAGGTAAATAAACCAAAATAAAAAATAACTTTATACTTTATATAACAAAGGCTGAAATAAGGTAATTTAACCAAAAACAAAAATAAATTTATACTTGATATAACTAAGGCTACTCTAAAAAAAAGACTATAAATGAAACCAAATAAGGAAAACTCAAAGCCACTTGGGAGAGAGGGAAGGGTCACAGCCACGGGGTGGAGAGTGCACCGCTGGCACCACTTTGGTGGTTGCCGGCTTCTTTTCCCCTCACCTAACCCGCCAGGTCCTCCTGTGGGATCATTGGCCCTTCCTCCTCCCCCCCATCGCTAAGCTACACCTAAACCCATCCCACTCTACCTTAATCCCAATGAACCCAATTTGGACTTAACCTAAATTATTTGATGCCCAGCCCTGTTCCCTTACTCTAAACCCAACCAACCCCAATTATGGCCTAACCCCAACCTATTTAAGTCTAGCCCCATTGATGGCTCTAACCCCAAATCTTAAAACTAACCCCAATTTGATTCCCAACCCCAATCTTAACCCCAAACCCTGACTTCAACCCGCAAATTGACCCAAGTCGGGTCCTGTGAGCCAAGTAGGCCACTAGAGAGGTTCCGTATATTGCCCAAGAAGAGGCGAATTATAATATACGAGGTACGTAAACAGCCGGTTGAAAGTAAAGGATGGAGGATGGGAAAGAGGAAAGGAAACTAAGAAGGAGAAGTATAAAGGACAGCAAGGTTACTAAATTTAATATTAATAGCTAAATTCATGAAGGGAAATAAAGGGAAGAAAGGTTAATTAATACCTATTACATAAAAACTATTTAAAACTATTTAAAACCAAATTATTAAATTCATATCTAAATATAATAAATGGGCATTCAAGTTAAAAACATAATTTCATGGATAATTATAAACCTATATCTAAATTTAAAAAGTCTAATATGACACTATACAAATTGATATAATAAGTTAAAACAAGTCAAATATGACACTATACAAGGTTAAAAACTAAGTTAAAACAAGTCAAATACGACATTAAAAAATTCATTTACAAAGGTATGTACGGGAAAGGGAGAGTATAAAAGAGAGAAACACAGATAGAGATCAGTTTGGCTACAGCACTCGAAGGGGAAACATCTCCTCACTTGAAGCTAATTAAAGCATACTTACCGTGTATCCCCAGGCCTGATGAAGACACATTCACAGTCGAAACGTTGCCACCTGGAGGGATACAATAACAAAAATGATTAATCAACAAAAATAATCCAAATAAGGATATGTAAATAAACAACAATGCCAAACAAAAAATGTAAATAAACAAAAAAATAGAAAAACATAAAAAGACAAAAAATAAATTCATATTTGATATAACAAAGGCTGCATGAAGGTAAATAAACCAAAACAAAAAACTAACTTTATACTTTATATAACAAAGGCTGAAATAAGGTAATTTAACCAAAAACAAAAATAAATTTATACTTGATATAACTAAGGCTACTCTAAAAAAAGACTATAAATGAAACCAAATAAGGAAAACTCAAAGCTACTTGGGAGAGAGGGAAGAGTCACAGCCACGGGGTGGAGAGTGCACCGCTGGCACCACTTTGGTGGTTGCCGGCTTCTTTTCCCCTCACCTAACCCGCCAGGTCCTCCTGTGGGATCATTGGCCCTTCCTCCTCCCCCCCATCGCTAAGCTACACCTAAACCCATCCCACTCTACCTTAATCCCAATGAACCCAATTTGGACTTAACCTAAATTATTTGATGCCCAGCCCTGTCCCCTTACTCTAAACCCAACCAACCCCAATTATGGCCTAACCCCAACCTATTTAAGTCTAGCCCCATTGATGGCTCTAACCCCAAATCTTTAAACTAACCCCAATTTGATTCCCAACCCCAATCTTAACCCCAAACCCTGACTTCAACCCGCAAATTGACCCAAGTCGGGTCCTGTGAGCCAAGTAGGCCACTAGAGAGGTTCCGTATATTGCCCAAGAAGAGGCGAATTATAATATACGAGGTACGTAAACAGCCGGTTGAAAGTAAAGGATGGAGGATGGGAAAGAGGAAAGGAAACTAAGAAGGAGAAGTATAAAGGACAGCAAGGTTACTAAATTTAATATTAATAGCTAAATTCATGAAGGGAAATAAAGGGAAGAAAGGTTAATTAATACCTATTACATAAAAACTATTTAAAACTATTTAAAACCAAATTATTAAATTCATATCTAAAATATAATAAATGGGCATTCAAGTTAAAAACATAATTTCATGGATAATTATAAACCTATATCTAAATTTAAAAAGTCTAATATGACACTATACAAATTGATATAATAAGTTAAAACAAGTCAAATATGACACTATACAAGGTTAAAAACTAAGTTAAAACAAGTCAAATACGACATTAAAAAATTCATTTACAAAGGTATGTACGGGAAAGGGAGAGTATAAAAGAGAGAAACACAGATAGAGATCAGTTTGGCTACAGCACTCGAAGGGGAAACATCTCCTCACTTGAAGCTAATTAAAGCATACTTACCGTGTATCCCCAGGCCTGATGAAGACACATTCACAGTCGAAACGTTGCCACCTGGAGGGATACAATAACAAAAATGATTAATCAACAAAAATAATCCAAATAAGGATATGTAAATAAACAACAATGCCAAACAAAAAATGTAAATAAACAAAAAAATAGAAAAACATAAAAAGACAAAAAATAAATTCATATTTGATATAACAAAGGCTGCATGAAGGTAAATAAACCAAAACAAAAAACTAACTTTATACTTTATATAACAAAGGCTGAAATAAGGTAATTTAACCAAAAACAAAAATAAATTTATACTTGATATAACTAAGGCTACTCTAAAAAAAGACTATAAATGAAACCAAATAAGGAAAACTCAAAGCTACTTGGGAGAGAGGGAAGAGTCACAGCCACGGGGTGGAGAGTGCACCGCTGGCACCACTTTGGTGGTTGCCGGCTTCTTTTCCCCTCACCTAACCCGCCAGGTCCTCCTGTGGGATCATTGGCCCTTCCTCCTCCCCCCCATCGCTAAGCTACACCTAAACCCATCCCACTCTACCTTAATCCCAATGAACCCAATTTGGACTTAACCTAAATTATTTGATGCCCAGCCCTGTCCCCTTACTCTAAACCCAACCAACCCCAATTATGGCCTAACCCCAACCTATTTAAGTCTAGCCCCATTGATGGCTCTAACCCCAAATCTTTAAACTAACCCCAATTTGATTCCCAACCCCAATCTTAACCCCAAACCCTGACTTCAACCCGCAAATTGACCCAAGTCGGGTCCTGTGAGCCAAGTAGGCCACTAGAGAGGTTCCGTATATTGCCCAAGAAGAGGCGAATTATAATATACGAGGTACGTAAACAGCCGGTTGAAAGTAAAGGATGGAGGATGGGAAAGAGGAAAGGAAACTAAGAAGGAGAAGTATAAAGGACAGCAAGGTTACTAAATTTAATATTAATAGCTAAATTCATGAAGGGAAATAAAGGGAAGAAAGGTTAATTAATACCTATTACATAAAAACTATTTAAAACTATTTAAAACCAAATTATTAAATTCATATCTAAAATATAATAAATGGGCATTCAAGTTAAAAACATAATTTCATGGATAATTATAAACCTATATCTAAATTTAAAAAGTCTAATATGACACTATACAAATTGATATAATAAGTTAAAACAAGTCAAATATGACACTATACAAGGTTAAAAACTAAGTTAAAACAAGTCAAATACGACATTAAAAAATTCATTTACAAAGGTATGTACGGGAAAGGGAGAGTATAAAAGAGAGAAACACAGATAGAGATCAGTTTGGCTACAGCACTCGAAGGGGAAACATCTCCTCACTTGAAGCTAATTAAAGCATACTTACCGTGTATCCCCAGGCCTGATGAAGACACATTCACAGTCGAAACGTTGCCACCTGGAGGGATACAATAACAAAAATGATTAATCAACAAAAATAATCCAAATAAGGATATGTAAATAAACAACAATGCCAAACAAAAAATGTAAATAAACAAAAAAATAGAAAAACATAAAAAGACAAAAAATAAATTCATATTTGATATAACAAAGGCTGCATGAAGGTAAATAAACCAAAACAAAAAACTAACTTTATACTTTATATAACAAAGGCTGAAATAAGGTAATTTAACCAAAAACAAAAATAAATTTATACTTGATATAACTAAGGCTACTCTAAAAAAAGACTATAAATGAAACCAAATAAGGAAAACTCAAAGCTACTTGGGAGAGAGGGAAGAGTCACAGCCACGGGGTGGAGAGTGCACCGCTGGCACCACTTTGGTGGTTGCCGGCTTCTTTTCCCCTCACCTAACCCGCCAGGTCCTCCTGTGGGATCATTGGCCCTTCCTCCTCCCCCCCATCGCTAAGCTACACCTAAACCCATCCCACTCTACCTTAATCCCAATGAACCCAATTTGGACTTAACCTAAATTATTTGATGCCCAGCCCTGTCCCCTTACTCTAAACCCAACCAACCCCAATTATGGCCTAACCCCAACCTATTTAAGTCTAGCCCCATTGATGGCTCTAACCCCAAATCTTTAAACTAACCCCAATTTGATTCCCAACCCCAATCTTAACCCCAAACCCTGACTTCAACCCGCAAATTGACCCAAGTCGGGTCCTGTGAGCCAAGTAGGCCACTAGAGAGGTTCCGTATATTGCCCAAGAAGAGGCGAATTATAATATACGAGGTACGTAAACAGCCGGTTGAAAGTAAAGGATGGAGGATGGGAAAGAGGAAAGGAAACTAAGAAGGAGAAGTATAAAGGACAGCAAGGTTACTAAATTTAATATTAATAGCTAAATTCATGAAGGGAAATAAAGGGAAGAAAGGTTAATTAATACCTATTACATAAAAACTATTTAAAACTATTTAAAACCAAATTATTAAATTCATATCTAAAATATAATAAATGGGCATTCAAGTTAAAAACATAATTTCATGGATAATTATAAACCTATATCTAAATTTAAAAAGTCTAATATGACACTATACAAATTGATATAATAAGTTAAAACAAGTCAAATATGACACTATACAAGGTTAAAAACTAAGTTAAAACAAGTCAAATACGACATTAAAAAATTCATTTACAAAGGTATGTACGGGAAAGGGAGAGTATAAAAGAGAGAAACACAGATAGAGATCAGTTTGGCTACAGCACTCGAAGGGGAAACATCTCCTCACTTGAAGCTAATTAAAGCATACTTACCGTGTATCCCCAGGCCTGATGAAGACACATTCACAGTCGAAACGTTGCCACCTGGAGGGATACAATAACAAAAATGATTAATCAACAAAAATAATCCAAATAAGGATATGTAAATAAACAACAATGCCAAACAAAAAATGTAAATAAACAAAAAAATAGAAAAACATAAAAAGACAAAAAATAAATTCATATTTGATATAACAAAGGCTGCATGAAGGTAAATAAACCAAAACAAAAAACTAACTTTATACTTTATATAACAAAGGCTGAAATAAGGTAATTTAACCAAAAACAAAAATAAATTTATACTTGATATAACTAAGGCTACTCTAAAAAAAGACTATAAATGAAACCAAATAAGGAAAACTCAAAGCTACTTGGGAGAGAGGGAAGAGTCACAGCCACGGGGTGGAGAGTGCACCGCTGGCACCACTTTGGTGGTTGCCGGCTTCTTTTCCCCTCACCTAACCCGCCAGGTCCTCCTGTGGGATCATTGGCCCTTCCTCCTCCCCCCCATCGCTAAGCTACACCTAAACCCATCCCACTCTACCTTAATCCCAATGAACCCAATTTGGACTTAACCTAAATTATTTGATGCCCAGCCCTGTCCCCTTACTCTAAACCCAACCAACCCCAATTATGGCCTAACCCCAACCTATTTAAGTCTAGCCCCATTGATGGCTCTAACCCCAAATCTTTAAACTAACCCCAATTTGATTCCCAACCCCAATCTTAACCCCAAACCCTGACTTCAACCCGCAAATTGACCCAAGTCGGGTCCTGTGAGCCAAGTAGGCCACTAGAGAGGTTCCGTATATTGCCCAAGAAGAGGCGAATTATAATATACGAGGTACGTAAACAGCCGGTTGAAAGTAAAGGATGGAGGATGGGAAAGAGGAAAGGAAACTAAGAAGGAGAAGTATAAAGGACAGCAAGGTTACTAAATTTAATATTAATAGCTAAATTCATGAAGGGAAATAAAGGGAAGAAAGGTTAATTAATACCTATTACATAAAAACTATTTAAAACTATTTAAAACCAAATTATTAAATTCATATCTAAAATATAATAAATGGGCATTCAAGTTAAAAACATAATTTCATGGATAATTATAAACCTATATCTAAATTTAAAAAGTCTAATATGACACTATACAAATTGATATAATAAGTTAAAACAAGTCAAATATGACACTATACAAGGTTAAAAACTAAGTTAAAACAAGTCAAATACGACATTAAAAAATTCATTTACAAAGGTATGTACGGGAAAGGGAGAGTATAAAAGAGAGAAACACAGATAGAGATCAGTTTGGCTACAGCACTCGAAGGGGAAACATCTCCTCACTTGAAGCTAATTAAAGCATACTTACCGTGTATCCCCAGGCCTGATGAAGACACATTCACAGTCGAAACGTTGCCACCTGGAGGGATACAATAACAAAAATGATTAATCAACAAAAATAATCCAAATAAGGATATGTAAATAAACAACAATGCCAAACAAAAAATGTAAATAAACAAAAAAATAGAAAAACATAAAAAGACAAAAAATAAATTCATATTTGATATAACAAAGGCTGCATGAAGGTAAATAAACCAAAACAAAAAACTAACTTTATACTTTATATAACAAAGGCTGAAATAAGGTAATTTAACCAAAAACAAAAATAAATTTATACTTGATATAACTAAGGCTACTCTAAAAAAAGACTATAAATGAAACCAAATAAGGAAAACTCAAAGCTACTTGGGAGAGAGGGAAGAGTCACAGCCACGGGGTGGAGAGTGCACCGCTGGCACCACTTTGGTGGTTGCCGGCTTCTTTTCCCCTCACCTAACCCGCCAGGTCCTCCTGTGGGATCATTGGCCCTTCCTCCTCCCCCCCATCGCTAAGCTACACCTAAACCCATCCCACTCTACCTTAATCCCAATGAACCCAATTTGGACTTAACCTAAATTATTTGATGCCCAGCCCTGTCCCCTTACTCTAAACCCAACCAACCCCAATTATGGCCTAACCCCAACCTATTTAAGTCTAGCCCCATTGATGGCTCTAACCCCAAATCTTTAAACTAACCCCAATTTGATTCCCAACCCCAATCTTAACCCCAAACCCTGACTTCAACCCGCAAATTGACCCAAGTCGGGTCCTGTGAGCCAAGTAGGCCACTAGAGAGGTTCCGTATATTGCCCAAGAAGAGGCGAATTATAATATACGAGGTACGTAAACAGCCGGTTGAAAGTAAAGGATGGAGGATGGGAAAGAGGAAAGGAAACTAAGAAGGAGAAGTATAAAGGACAGCAAGGTTACTAAATTTAATATTAATAGCTAAATTCATGAAGGGAAATAAAGGGAAGAAAGGTTAATTAATACCTATTACATAAAAACTATTTAAAACTATTTAAAACCAAATTATTAAATTCATATCTAAAATATAATAAATGGGCATTCAAGTTAAAAACATAATTTCATGGATAATTATAAACCTATATCTAAATTTAAAAAGTCTAATATGACACTATACAAATTGATATAATAAGTTAAAACAAGTCAAATATGACACTATACAAGGTTAAAAACTAAGTTAAAACAAGTCAAATACGACATTAAAAAATTCATTTACAAAGGTATGTACGGGAAAGGGAGAGTATAAAAGAGAGAAACACAGATAGAGATCAGTTTGGCTACAGCACTCGAAGGGGAAACATCTCCTCACTTGAAGCTAATTAAAGCATACTTACCGTGTATCCCCAGGCCTGATGAAGACACATTCACAGTCGAAACGTTGCCACCTGGAGGGATACAATAACAAAAATGATTAATCAACAAAAATAATCCAAATAAGGATATGTAAATAAACAACAATGCCAAACAAAAAATGTAAATAAACAAAAAAATAGAAAAACATAAAAAGACAAAAAATAAATTCATATTTGATATAACAAAGGCTGCATGAAGGTAAATAAACCAAAACAAAAAACTAACTTTATACTTTATATAACAAAGGCTGAAATAAGGTAATTTAACCAAAAACAAAAATAAATTTATACTTGATATAACTAAGGCTACTCTAAAAAAAGACTATAAATGAAACCAAATAAGGAAAACTCAAAGCTACTTGGGAGAGAGGGAAGAGTCACAGCCACGGGGTGGAGAGTGCACCGCTGGCACCACTTTGGTGGTTGCCGGCTTCTTTTCCCCTCACCTAACCCGCCAGGTCCTCCTGTGGGATCATTGGCCCTTCCTCCTCCCCCCCATCGCTAAGCTACACCTAAACCCATCCCACTCTACCTTAATCCCAATGAACCCAATTTGGACTTAACCTAAATTATTTGATGCCCAGCCCTGTCCCCTTACTCTAAACCCAACCAACCCCAATTATGGCCTAACCCCAACCTATTTAAGTCTAGCCCCATTGATGGCTCTAACCCCAAATCTTTAAACTAACCCCAATTTGATTCCCAACCCCAATCTTAACCCCAAACCCTGACTTCAACCCGCAAATTGACCCAAGTCGGGTCCTGTGAGCCAAGTAGGCCACTAGAGAGGTTCCGTATATTGCCCAAGAAGAGGCGAATTATAATATACGAGGTACGTAAACAGCCGGTTGAAAGTAAAGGATGGAGGATGGGAAAGAGGAAAGGAAACTAAGAAGGAGAAGTATAAAGGACAGCAAGGTTACTAAATTTAATATTAATAGCTAAATTCATGAAGGGAAATAAAGGGAAGAAAGGTTAATTAATACCTATTACATAAAAACTATTTAAAACTATTTAAAACCAAATTATTAAATTCATATCTAAAATATAATAAATGGGCATTCAAGTTAAAAACATAATTTCATGGATAATTATAAACCTATATCTAAATTTAAAAAGTCTAATATGACACTATACAAATTGATATAATAAGTTAAAACAAGTCAAATATGACACTATACAAGGTTAAAAACTAAGTTAAAACAAGTCAAATACGACATTAAAAAATTCATTTACAAAGGTATGTACGGGAAAGGGAGAGTATAAAAGAGAGAAACACAGATAGAGATCAGTTTGGCTACAGCACTCGAAGGGGAAACATCTCCTCACTTGAAGCTAATTAAAGCATACTTACCGTGTATCCCCAGGCCTGATGAAGACACATTCACAGTCGAAACGTTGCCACCTGGAGGGATACAATAACAAAAATGATTAATCAACAAAAATAATCCAAATAAGGATATGTAAATAAACAACAATGCCAAACAAAAAATGTAAATAAACAAAAAAATAGAAAAACATAAAAAGACAAAAAATAAATTCATATTTGATATAACAAAGGCTGCATGAAGGTAAATAAACCAAAACAAAAAACTAACTTTATACTTTATATAACAAAGGCTGAAATAAGGTAATTTAACCAAAAACAAAAATAAATTTATACTTGATATAACTAAGGCTACTCTAAAAAAAGACTATAAATGAAACCAAATAAGGAAAACTCAAAGCTACTTGGGAGAGAGGGAAGAGTCACAGCCACGGGGTGGAGAGTGCACCGCTGGCACCACTTTGGTGGTTGCCGGCTTCTTTTCCCCTCACCTAACCCGCCAGGTCCTCCTGTGGGATCATTGGCCCTTCCTCCTCCCCCCCATCGCTAAGCTACACCTAAACCCATCCCACTCTACCTTAATCCCAATGAACCCAATTTGGACTTAACCTAAATTATTTGATGCCCAGCCCTGTCCCCTTACTCTAAACCCAACCAACCCCAATTATGGCCTAACCCCAACCTATTTAAGTCTAGCCCCATTGATGGCTCTAACCCCAAATCTTTAAACTAACCCCAATTTGATTCCCAACCCCAATCTTAACCCCAAACCCTGACTTCAACCCGCAAATTGACCCAAGTCGGGTCCTGTGAGCCAAGTAGGCCACTAGAGAGGTTCCGTATATTGCCCAAGAAGAGGCGAATTATAATATACGAGGTACGTAAACAGCCGGTTGAAAGTAAAGGATGGAGGATGGGAAAGAGGAAAGGAAACTAAGAAGGAGAAGTATAAAGGACAGCAAGGTTACTAAATTTAATATTAATAGCTAAATTCATGAAGGGAAATAAAGGGAAGAAAGGTTAATTAATACCTATTACATAAAAACTATTTAAAACTATTTAAAACCAAATTATTAAATTCATATCTAAAATATAATAAATGGGCATTCAAGTTAAAAACATAATTTCATGGATAATTATAAACCTATATCTAAATTTAAAAAGTCTAATATGACACTATACAAATTGATATAATAAGTTAAAACAAGTCAAATATGACACTATACAAGGTTAAAAACTAAGTTAAAACAAGTCAAATACGACATTAAAAAATTCATTTACAAAGGTATGTACGGGAAAGGGAGAGTATAAAAGAGAGAAACACAGATAGAGATCAGTTTGGCTACAGCACTCGAAGGGGAAACATCTCCTCACTTGAAGCTAATTAAAGCATACTTACCGTGTATCCCCAGGCCTGATGAAGACACATTCACAGTCGAAACGTTGCCACCTGGAGGGATACAATAACAAAAATGATTAATCAACAAAAATAATCCAAATAAGGATATGTAAATAAACAACAATGCCAAACAAAAAATGTAAATAAACAAAAAAATAGAAAAACATAAAAAGACAAAAAATAAATTCATATTTGATATAACAAAGGCTGCATGAAGGTAAATAAACCAAAACAAAAAACTAACTTTATACTTTATATAACAAAGGCTGAAATAAGGTAATTTAACCAAAAACAAAAATAAATTTATACTTGATATAACTAAGGCTACTCTAAAAAAAGACTATAAATGAAACCAAATAAGGAAAACTCAAAGCTACTTGGGAGAGAGGGAAGAGTCACAGCCACGGGGTGGAGAGTGCACCGCTGGCACCACTTTGGTGGTTGCCGGCTTCTTTTCCCCTCACCTAACCCGCCAGGTCCTCCTGTGGGATCATTGGCCCTTCCTCCTCCCCCCCATCGCTAAGCTACACCTAAACCCATCCCACTCTACCTTAATCCCAATGAACCCAATTTGGACTTAACCTAAATTATTTGATGCCCAGCCCTGTCCCCTTACTCTAAACCCAACCAACCCCAATTATGGCCTAACCCCAACCTATTTAAGTCTAGCCCCATTGATGGCTCTAACCCCAAATCTTTAAACTAACCCCAATTTGATTCCCAACCCCAATCTTAACCCCAAACCCTGACTTCAACCCGCAAATTGACCCAAGTCGGGTCCTGTGAGCCAAGTAGGCCACTAGAGAGGTTCCGTATATTGCCCAAGAAGAGGCGAATTATAATATACGAGGTACGTAAACAGCCGGTTGAAAGTAAAGGATGGAGGATGGGAAAGAGGAAAGGAAACTAAGAAGGAGAAGTATAAAGGACAGCAAGGTTACTAAATTTAATATTAATAGCTAAATTCATGAAGGGAAATAAAGGGAAGAAAGGTTAATTAATACCTATTACATAAAAACTATTTAAAACTATTTAAAACCAAATTATTAAATTCATATCTAAAATATAATAAATGGGCATTCAAGTTAAAAACATAATTTCATGGATAATTATAAACCTATATCTAAATTTAAAAAGTCTAATATGACACTATACAAATTGATATAATAAGTTAAAACAAGTCAAATATGACACTATACAAGGTTAAAAACTAAGTTAAAACAAGTCAAATACGACATTAAAAAATTCATTTACAAAGGTATGTACGGGAAAGGGAGAGTATAAAAGAGAGAAACACAGATAGAGATCAGTTTGGCTACAGCACTCGAAGGGGAAACATCTCCTCACTTGAAGCTAATTAAAGCATACTTACCGTGTATCCCCAGGCCTGATGAAGACACATTCACAGTCGAAACGTTGCCACCTGGAGGGATACAATAACAAAAATGATTAATCAACAAAAATAATCCAAATAAGGATATGTAAATAAACAACAATGCCAAACAAAAAATGTAAATAAACAAAAAAATAGAAAAACATAAAAAGACAAAAAATAAATTCATATTTGATATAACAAAGGCTGCATGAAGGTAAATAAACCAAAACAAAAAACTAACTTTATACTTTATATAACAAAGGCTGAAATAAGGTAATTTAACCAAAAACAAAAATAAATTTATACTTGATATAACTAAGGCTACTCTAAAAAAAGACTATAAATGAAACCAAATAAGGAAAACTCAAAGCTACTTGGGAGAGAGGGAAGAGTCACAGCCACGGGGTGGAGAGTGCACCGCTGGCACCACTTTGGTGGTTGCCGGCTTCTTTTCCCCTCACCTAACCCCCTAACCCTAACCCCCTAACCCTTCCCGAACTCCGATCCGAAAACCGACACCACCAGCGCGTTCGGCTCGGCCTGCGGTTTCCAAATATATGTCTTTCGTAACTCTAGGACCCCGGGAACCATAAAGACCGGGCACTCCCGGGGTGGCACTCATCCCTATTTCCTCCTCCTAATTAGGCCCTAAACCCAACCCTGATTTTTGACTCTAAACCTAACCCTAATTTGCACTCTAAACCCAATTGGAGGTTAAATCCTAAACCCAACCCTTATTCTTGACCCTAAAAACATATTAATTGATTGACAAAGTTCATATTGAAATTTAAATTCATATGCACCAATTTATTAAAAAGGAATTCATGAATAATAATTCATTGGACTTGATAAATTAATTAAAAACATGGTCATAAATAACAACAATATAATATTAAAAATTCTTGGCTCAAAGTGGATGGTACAGGGTTAAAATTATATTTACAATTCATTTAATTCATGGGAGTCTATAAGGTTAAGAAATGAAAAAAGGCATAGAACCAAAATAACAAAAGTGTTAGACAAACATTTTTTGAAGAAAGCAGAGGGTATAAAAGGGAGGAGCTTCACCCAGAGCTCACTTTGTCCTTGACTCTCGAGCTATTCACATCAACCAGCTATCTTGAGCAGCTCAACTTTTAAGTGTGTCCGGCCTGAAGAAGACCCTTAAAGGGTCGAAACGTTGTAAGGGACACACCTTTTTTAGTTCATTGTTTTGTTTTCTTAAAAAATAATTCATATTTATAATTTTTCTAAAAACATTAATTAAAAAGATTCATCATTTATTTTTTAAAAAAAACAAGAGACAAACAAAACATACAAAACCCATCTTATGGGTGACTATTATGATGGTTGGACCCAGGTCCAACGGGGTGGGAAGCGCAAATGGGCGCGTAACCCCTATCAGGACCGGGGAGGAAATAGGTGGATGGAGCGTGCACCCCCGGCTCCCTACAGGGGGCGGGATCCTTTCCCTCGACCTAACCCTGACCCCTAACCCTAACCCTAACCCCTAACCCTAACCCTATGGTACAGTCACGTACACATCTACCTACGCTACGGGAGACCCGGGTTCGAAACCACCCAGGCCCAAAGGAATTTATTATTCAATTCTAGTTGCAATAAATTATCCTATCTTATTATGTATATTTAGGACAATAAATATGCTTTTTCGCTTTTTGTATGTCATTCATTTTTCCCCCCTTCTTTTTCCTACTCTTTTATCTTTTTTATATTTCTCCCGGCTTTTTCATTTACATTTAAATACTCGTAATTTCTTACGTCATCTATATGGACCTGTAGCTCAGGCCGTTAGAACGCTTGTCCACAAAATGGACGACCGGGGTTCAAGACCCCTGAGATACATTTACTACGAGAACTAATTCTAAAATATCCAGAGATTCTCTCCTTTTGAGGACTAATTTGGCCGTTGGAATCTTGCTCTTCCCTGTTGCCCGTGCAATTAAGCCTCCCCAGGAAACAAAACTTTAACAATTCCTTTACCTAACCCTAACCCCTAACCCTCTTGTACTAACCCCAACCTATGTGCTCCTCCATACCTAAACCCAAGGTCCATCATTTGTGCACGCACAGGAGTATGTTGTGATCTATACAACTCACTCATACACCTTGTTCTACCCGCACCTGACCCAGGTATGTGACTGGCCGCCGTCCATGACTCATCCCCCGTCGACGGCACCATCTGACAGGACCTAAACAAACATTATTGGAGACAGGATTAGGGAGGGGGGCTGACTTCCACCTTGAAATCTCTTAAGTAACTGTCATGACCCCTGTATTACCTTAACCTCTGTGTGCCTGCGTTTCTACCCTGACCCCAATAGATGGAGCTGCTCTCCCCCACTTTGTGCTTTTTCTCCCCTTTTTTTGCCCTTTTGTCCCCTCT
>CAVMBS020000110.1:0-15166 GCA_963678695.2 Diplodus puntazzo
AAGGGGAAGAACACACAAAACGTAATTGGATTTACAGGTTTTTAGTGAAGTAGATAGACTAAATGTTACACATGTTCAATTTGAAGTGTTCACTATAAAACATCTGTCTAAGAGAGTTTGTGAGCCTCGGCCTCATAGTTTTGATTGTTCGGCCTGTTTCCTGAGGAATGTCAGGGGTTTTTTGGCCTTTGTGGTACTTCCTAAGGCAGTTCCTGTCCAGCTGCAGAACCAGGCTCACATTACACTCCTCCTCCTTGCTGGCTCTCTGTGATTTGCCCTGCCCGTTGTTTGTTAACCTTAATAACGCCAGAGTCTCTACTTTCAGGAACCATCAGATTTTTTTCAATAATACAAATGGTCTAGAATTTACAGTGATAAGAACAGCACATGTAAAATCCTGTCTGCGACGAGCACAGTGTTGTCAAAGGGTTAACCAAGAGAGACTCTGACCTTTTGACCTTCTATTGTTATCACTCACATTTCTACTGAAGCAGCTTCCTTGTTTTAGCCCCATCTGCTGTTGACTGTGTTACTGCTACTGCAGTATGTTGTTCACAGCTTTCAGTTGGAGGCAGGTTCAACATTCATTCACAGAGTGGGAGAAAACGAAAGTAAAGCTGGAGGACAAATAGAACACGTGACCATTTCCAGTAAAGTAAACTAACGCTGGTCTGTGATTTGAGCCAGTCGGGGTAAGTCACTGTGGATTCATGCATTTGATGTTGCTTTGTTTTCTGTGTTTTGAATAGATTCATTTAACTCTTAACTCTTTATCTATTAACGGATCTTATCTGAATTACAGCGGGCGTGATTTTTTTCTGAGTCTGTTTTTTTTCTGGACCATGCAGCCTGTTATTTGAGTCGAGACGACATGGTGACACAAATGAAACAGGTGTGTAGCCTTTTTATAAGAAACTCATACTTATAACGTGTAATGGATTATTTTGGAGACATTTTTTACATGCTGATGTGATTATTTAATGCCCTGTTCTAGATTCATAGTGCAATCTTCATCTGCAAACTTATTTCATACCTCCCTGTGGATTTTGTTCTACCGAACAGTTGCATAAAGAATAACTTATGAAATGAGATCACTTTGGTCAAATGAAAGTGATTTGCAAAATATGTGAAATATCAAGGAGTGACAGTCTGTTGTTGTATCAGTGAATGGCTTCTCTAATCTAAAAAAGACTTCTCTAAAAAAAACAATCGCAGCATTTTACCTTCTTTTTCACATATTCATTACTAGCATTCTTCTGATTTGAACTACAGTGTTTTATTTATACAAGTTTATCACAATGTTTAGGTTATAAAAACAGCTCAACCAGCAGTGTGGTCACTGAATGGCTGAAAGAAGTTTACACAGCTTCAGTTTTATGACACTGCACAGAAGCGTAGTCTCTGGAACTGATCTCAAATGTTTTATAGTTGACTCATTGTTATTTTTTTTTTGTTTGTTTGTTTGTTTTCAGAACTGCAGGATGATTCCCATAAAGGAGAGACTCTTCTTCAGACCTCAGCTCAGTGGTGTCACTGCATTAATCTTGCATCACACTGTTTTTATCCTTCTCCTGACATGTGCAGGTAAATTACTAGTGGTGTCAAGAATAATCGATTCGGCGATGCATTGCAATGCGGGGCATGCACAATTCAGCTTCGATGCGGCAATGTGCCATAATCGATAATGTCACTGATTATTTTCTGGCCTTGAGTGGACAATAAAGTTGTAAAGTTTCAATTACTTCCGGGGGCATTTCCGGAGCAATGTTGCAATGACATGCGCAGCCTGTAGCTACATGCTAAGCGGCAGCACTAGCTAGCATAACAACAACAGTATCAGGGCCGTCCCAGTGTGAACGGATAATCCGGAGGCCTGTCCTCCCGCCTGTCCTCCCGACTCTTCCTCACATTTCTGCTCCAAAAACAGCGTCTGTCACTGACAAACAACTTTAACTCACCGAGTGTTTGTGACGAAAATAAATCACCACGACCGTCAGCCCTCCGGACCGAGACTTCAGGGAACTTTCCCCCAGAAAACAGCCTCCATCCCCGCGAGTGAGAGAGTCAGACAGCGTCCTGTTTACTGATGGTGATTATGTATAATAAGTCACTTTCCAGGATGTTTGGTGGGTCAGGATCTCAATCACTACACATTATAACAGCATCCATATGATTATAAACTGTCCGCGAGTTTGGATTAACACGGGGAACACCTGGGGAAACAGGAGAGTGATAATATACACACAGCAGCCAATAAAATCTGTTGTTCAATATCTGACTGCTTGTATTGCCTCATGACTGATGAAAAATGTGCCTTGTTGTGTGCAGTAGAATTTTGATACATCGCAATGCATGGTAGAATCGAATTGAATCGAATCGTTACCTGGTGAATCGTAATCGAATCGAATCGTGAGGGCAGTGCCAATGCACACCCCTATAAATTATACTCAACAAACACATTATTTTAACATAATAGTTGCATGAACATTGATGTTAAATGATAATATAAAATATAATGCAGTGGAATTCTACAGAAGGGCACACTGTAGACCGAATCACTGTGATGTCGTAGTAACAACACAAACATCCGGGTATAAAACTGGTGTTGATTTGCATTGTTGTAAATTCATGAGTCTGTGGTCCAACAGGTAAATAAGATCTCCAGCGTAACGTTAGTGACAGTTTTGCTGTAAATGAGATACAAAAAATAGTCCTTTTCTAGCTGTGCCAGGGCTTCCTCGTGTCTTTTGTTAATTCAATGACTGCAGGCCTAAGATAGTATCATGCTGAGGAGAGGCTCTTCTTTATCTATATATATACATATATAGGAGAAAGAGCGAAGAACAGTGTCTGTACAATACAACAAGACACTTCGAAGAGGTGGGCATTTGTTTCTGAGGTGTTCTGTTTTCTGAATTTTGAGAATCTTGCGAGAGTCAAGAAATGTAATGTGTCATCATCCTGCTATTTTAACTTGTCACCACAGTTCATCAGATGTTAGTTGCATATTTATATATTCTGGTCTCACTTTTACATAGTGGTGCTAATCAGTCACGCCTAAATTATTCAAATGGCACTGAAATTATTTTTGTACTAAACTATACTTTGTGAAGAAGTACAAGAAGGAGTTAACGAAAAATACATGCTTTTTTCCCCTCAGGTGAGTCATCTCAGCCAATAGTGGCCATGATGGGTGATGACATAGTTTTGCCATGTCAAATGGAACGTGCTGTGGATGCCAGCGGCCTGACTGTGGAGTGGTCAAGACCCGACCTGGACCCCAGATTTGTCCATTTAAGGCGAGACAGTGTGGAGCTGGTGCTTGAGGAGAATCCATTGTACAAGGGAAGAACGTCACTGTCCACCAACAGACTGAAGCGTGGAGACGTTTCACTGAAACTCTCCAAAGTGAAAGTGTCTGATGAGGGAACATACAGAGGCTTTGTTCCCACAAGTGGTACGCCGACAGACTGTGTGGTTCAGCTCGCTGTAGGTAAGTCGACAATAATGTGTTGCACTTATAAAAACTATAATATAAATGCATTACATAGTCCCATGATACTCAGAAATTGTACTTTACCACTTGAAATGTAAAAAAAAAAATGCTAAAGGACAGTTGACTTTATAAAATCTAAACTCTTTTCTAGGTTCTGTTTCCTTTCCCAATATAAAGATCTCTAAAGTCAGCAATGGAGTGTTGTTAGTATGTAAATCCACCGGCTGGTATCCAGAACCTGAGGTGTTCTGGCTGGACGGTGAGGGAAACCTCCTCTCTGCTGGACCTACAGAGACAGTCAGAGGTCCTGATGACCTCTATACTGTCAGCAGCAGAGTGACTGTGGAGAAGAGACACAGCAACAGCTTCACCTGTAGAGTCCAACAGAACCACATCAACCAGACCAGAGAGACTCTCATACATGTTCCAGGTAGAGAATGGTGTTATTGATTTCATCACTTCATTAGTTGCATACAGTCTTGTCTTAACAACACATAGGGGTTTTCTTTCTTTTTGAATTTCAGATGAACTCTTTTTGGTCGAGTCCAGTTTTGCTGTTCGTGTCTCCATCTGCCTCGCTGTGTGTGTCGTGTCCATTTCTGTAGCTCTCTTCATTGTGTGTAAAGGGCGACAAAACACAATCAGTAAGTCACAACTTTAATGCAAACTATTTTTTTTCATCTTGAAGCTACTTTCAGATAGAGCTGGGCATTATATTGAGATTATGTGGGGATTATAATATATAAATACATATTGTTTCAGATTTAGTATTATATCATATGTCATAATTGATGTCTTAACATCTGCGCTACAGTTTGGTAATGTGATTTCCTGAACTCTTCTACTTGTAATCTTTGACTGAGACTTGTCTTTGCCCACTTCATCATCCTTACAATATTGTTGCCATGTGTTCTGCAAATTATCAAATCATTTTTTTTTTCCACAACAGACTCCTCTCCTGTCTACGTAGAAACAACAACCAGCAGCATTGACGTTCAGCCACTGATGGACAGAGAGAAGCTCATGACAGAAAGAGACAAAATACATTATCTGGACAACACAAAGGCTAAACTTGATGAGGACTTACAGAAGACTGAGGGAGAACTGGAACAGGTAAAACTGGTGATTACAACACTGATGGACCAGAAGAAGAATCTGGACAAGCAGAAAGAGAAACTCATCACGCTGCAGCGTGAGGGGAAGACACTGATAGAGGAGAAGAAGGAGAGGCTGAAGAAGATGCGATTTGACACAGGCAAAAAAAAAAGGAAGCACAAAAAAACCAAGAAGTATCTGGAGAACACAAAGGAAGAACATGTGGAACTGTTGGTGAACACAAACAATCTATTGAAGACAACAGATGATCTGATAACTGAGATGATAGAAAGGAAGGGAAAACTAGAGAGAGATATGGAGCAGATACGTAGAAAGCTGAAAGAGAACAAGAGACTGAAAGAAGAGACGGAGAGGAAACTTCAGTTAGAGCAGGCAGAGACAGAAAGTGAAACAAATGATCCATCATCCTGTGACGATACTGGCAGTAAAAGGCTTACAGACCAGCTCCAACCTACAGAAAAATAGAAACAAAGAACATGTAACTCGAGAGGGGATGCATAATGTCAGCTACTTGGACGATTAACAACAAACAAATGCATCTTTAGGGATAATCAATGTGAAATGTGCTCCTACAAGCTCTGAAGTCCCCAGAGTAAAAAAATGTTAGGGTCTTAGGTTTAAGGGGTTCAGATAGTCAGGCCCTCCAAAAAAATGCAATTATGCGATCGCATAATTCAACGCATAATCAGCCAAAGTCCGCACATTGATGCGGGGGCCGCATTTTTTCAAAGACGCCGCACTTTCGCCCCATCAATCGCCGATTTCCGCGCAAAATTCGCAAAATATGCGGGGCTTGCATGTTTTCATAATCCCCGCATTTTCGTTGCAAAAAAGTCACATATATTTTTGCAGGAAGTTGAAAAATGTTGCGTTTACTTAAGACAAGAGCAGCCATTTTCCTCCTGTTGCCTTGGGAACGTTATGAAATGACATCATCGGAAAGCGCCATACCCCGTGAAGAAGACTGAAGACCGCAGGTCTCACTTGCCAACAAAAATAAGCGCAAAAGACAGAGCAAAGGATTATCCCGGTGTGTTACATGACAGTGGAGGCAAATTATTTTACACTCCGTGCAACTGCGTGTTGGACCGGCGGAAGTCCACGCTGGACAACTACTTTATCAGTTTTTGCAAATTCCCGCAATTTCATCTCATAAACTTGCACAAATATCCCGCATATTCCATCGCATTTTTTTAGAAAACGTGCCGCATAATCAAGGTTGTTTGTCCGCAACAATCACAAGAAAACTCTGCGTTTTTCTGGAAGAAAGGACTGGATAATATAGAAAACACAAGAAACCTGTAGACGTCCAGCTATTTGCAAAGCAAGCAACACTTACACAAGCAACCTGCCCATGTTCATCTGAACCAAGGCAGAGTGTTGTCTGTTTCATATTCACTGTATATTGTTCTATAATTAGTGAAGCTGATTCCTCCTTCACTAATTTTATTAACACTGTGTACAGTTTGTGTGATTATAATCCCAAATGATTTATAGTCCTCTGTATCAATTCTTTTTCTTCTTTTTTAATGGTTATTTTTAATGTGTGCATATTTAGATTAAAATACTTCAATATATTTGAGGGATTTTGAATATGTTTACAAAGATTTCATCTTTCGTCTCTGTATGAGCTCAAAGCTAAAATAGCAAAACATTTTTGCAGTTGTAGTTTCTGATGCTTATGAATGACTGATTTTTCTGTGTCACCTAAACATGTTGCCTTTTGATGTCTTGTTTTTTTCATGAGCTTTCTGGTTAAAAAATGTGTATATTGTGTTTTATATACATGTTTTCATACAAATCTCTCATGTCATGTGTTTTTTTCAGCTGTGCACGTGAATGAATTAGCCATATATGAGGTGAACTGTTAAGAAATTAATAAACCCAACCCATAAACCCTAAAGATGTATCTCTGTGATATATACAAGAATATAAAAAAACAAAACAAATGAAGGTGTTATGCTGAAAGAAACATCTTAATATCTCTGATGTTTCAGGAAAAAAAGGTGTTCTAAAATGAGACACCATAAACAATAATATTGTTTTTAATGTCTAAAACATAACACAGAAGAGAAAGTAAAGCTTTTCTTTGGAAACAGAGTCATGTGTCCTCTGTGGTCTTAAACCTTTTCTGCCTCTGTCTGTTTATAATCACTGCACACAGAAACGAGACAGGCAGATATGATCACATCTGGAGGGATGCCAAACCCAGCAAAGCATGCTGGGATATGAACTGCTTTCTTATATTATCAACCAAAGTATCATCCATTAAACTACCCTCAGTGTCACCTGTCATTTACTCTTTTGTTTCATTCAGTATGTTTGTTACCTTTGCATTTGAGTGGAATGTCTATTATTTTGTTATATCTCCAACATTAAAATGTTTAAAACAGGTCTGAAGGAGAGGTCAGTATAACAGCAATGATCTGAGGGGGGATGGGCCTCTGTGAAGTGCTGCAAAGACACACACACACACGCACCCACACAAACACACACACACAAACATAGTATTATTATACTAAAATATTTAAAATTGGATCTAAAGGTACTATAAGTGCTTATGGTGTATTTCTTTGTGACTGATTTGTCAGCTGGATAAAGTTCAATAAATGATCAGATCTTGACATACGAAACATCAGTCCATCAAAATACTATTAAATCATGTCATAATGTAGTGAAAATGTAGCATTTAATATACAATGAGGATATATTATTGTACTTGAGAGCAGCAGCAGAACAGCAGTAAAACTTAAAAGTTCGTCACACAGTGTACCACTCCCTGTCGTCTGGGGGAAAATCCACTTTCTGTTTAGTCGTCTGTGGTGAGACACTTCACTGCCCACCGTAACAGGTATGTAAGCTTTTATGAATATGATTATTATCTTCTGTACTTTTTTAGCAAAAGTTTACCGACACTTGATCTAAAAGAAATGAAAAATTATCTCTAGAGTGAGAAAAAAAAAACAGATTATAGCATGAGAGCTAAAAATATCAGACTACTTCCTGAATGTCTGAAAGCTGTTTGAACAAACCACAGAAGTCCAGATGTTTCAGCTGAAGGACGGACGATCCCTCGAGCTCTGTAGCTTCAGAGTTCTGCTTTTCCATCACACTGTTGTCCTGCTTCTTCTAACACACTGCTGTACAGGTAACTCACGATCACACCTGTCCCTCTAAAGTTAAAGCAAAGTCAGTGATGGTAAAAATCAGTTGGACCTGTTTCATAAAGTCTTTTTGATTGATTGTTAATCATATGAATGAATCTGAATTCTCCTTTCCTCATACTTACACATTTAACTACACTTCCCAGGTCACCCTCAGGTAATTGGTCCACCTCGGCCAGTATTGGCAATCGTTGGTGATGACATCATTCTGCCATGTCATCTGCAACCTGCCACAGATGTTGCTTCCACAGCTGTGGAGTGGACGCGACCTGATCTGAAACCCAGATTTGTCCATCTGTGGCGTTCTGGTCAAGAACTTCTAGGTGATCAGCATCCGTCCTACTCGGGAAGAACATCGCTGTTCATCAACAAACTGAAGCACGGAGACATTTCACTGAAACTGTCCAGAGTCAAACTGTCTGATAAGGGAACATACAGGTGCTACATTCCCACAATGAACATAGACTCAACTGTGAAGCTTGTCTTTGGTGAGTGAGCATGTTTATTTTTACATTTATTCATCCACAGTCAGATAATCCTGCACTGGAGCTGGAAGGATGCTGCCATCTTGTGTTTGAATAGTGAAGCTGCTTTGAGTATTTATGAATTCTGTGTATTGCCTGAATTATTACATGTTATATGTTGACATGGAACCAGCAGTTAAAGTTTGATGAGCAGCATGCAAATGTATAAACTGCAGGATTAAGATTGTACCTTACCACTTGAAATGTAAAAAATTAATCTTAATCTCCTCTAGATTCTGTTTCCTTCCCCGACATGAAGATCTCTAAAGTCAGCAATGGAGTGTTGTTAGTATGTAACTCTACCGGCTGGTATCCAGAACCTGAGGTGTTCTGGCTGGACGGTGAGGGAAACCTCCTCTCTGCTGGACCTACAGAGACAGTCAGAGGTCCTGATGACCTCTATACTGTCAGCAGCAGAGTGACTGTGGAGAAGAGACACAGCAACAGCTTCACCTGTAGAGTCCAACAGAACAGCACCAACCAGACCAGAGAGGCACAGATACATGTTCCAGGTAGGAAAAATCATTTATTATTTATTTATTACTATTTACTTTAAACTCATCTGTTTTGTGTTTTCTAATTTCAGATGAACTCTTCTTGGTCGAGTCCAGTTTTGCAGTTCGTGTCTCCATCTGCTTCGCTGTGTGTGTCATGTCCATTTCTGCAGCTCTCTTCATTGTGTGGAAAGGGCGAAAAAACACAATCAGTAAGTTGGAACTCGTACATGATATTGTAAAGAAAATGGTCTGTCAAGAGGAGATTTACTCTCTTCCCCGCTGCTTCTTAATATCTTCAAAGAGACTGCAGATTCACCACAGCAGACATTGATATACGCTACTTTACCTTCATTGTGTAGCCATTGATATAATGATGTTCATCACACAGCTTTTTTTATTCATTGTAGTTGAAATAAATATTGTTTCAGATTGTGGTAAGCATTATGTCATGATATTTCATAAGTGGTGTCTTTACATCTGTGTTACAGTTTAGTAATGTGATGTCCTGAACTTTTATACTTCTAATCCTGGCCTGAGACTTGTCTGTACCCAATTCATCATCCCTACAACATTTTATGTTCAAAAATGTATAAAAAAAGAAATGTGGCTATGATTTAAATGTTAAAAGGTAACACTGGACAAACAAAGAAGGTTTGACTTAACACACTCCTTCCTATCCACACAGAAACCGCAACCAGCAGCAGTGAACTTCAGCCACTGATGGACAGAGAGAAGCTCATGACAGGAAGAGACAAAATACATTATCTGGACAACACAAAGGCTAAACTTGATGAGGACTTACAGAAGACTGAGGGAAAACTGGGACAGGTAACACAGATGATTAATAAACTGAAAGAGCAGAAGGAGAATCTGAACAAGCAGAAAGAGAAACTCATCACACTGCAGCAGGAGGAGAAGATACTGATAAAGGAGAAGGAGGAGAGGATGAAGAAGAAACGAAGGCTTGACGAACACAAAAAAAAGGAGAAGTGGGAAAAAAACAAAAGGTATCTGGAGGACACAAAGAAAGAACATGAGAATCTGTTGGAGCAAACAAACACTCTACTGAAGACAACAGATGATCTTATCAATAACATGACTGAAAAGAAGGGAAACCTAGAGAGAGATATGGAGCAGATATGTAGAAACCTGAAAGGGAACAAGAGACTGAGAGAAGAGACGGAGAGGAAACTTCAGTCAGAGTAGGAAGAGACATAAAATGAAATAAATGATCCATCATCCTGTGATGATACTGGCAGTACAGTTCTTACAGACCAGCTTGAACCTACATAACAATAGAAACAAAGAACATGTCAATCTAGAGGGGATGCCAAATGTCACCTACTTGAAGGATTAACCAATAAACAAATGCATCTTCAGGGATAATCAAAGTGAAATGACAACCCGCTATTTGCAAAGCAAGCAACACTTGCACAAATAAGGAAGGCCCAAAACAAAGAAAGATAGCACGTCTGTTACATTGTAGTGATTCTGTATGATTGTTTTATTTTATGTCAAGCCAAAATCACAAAATGTAATGCAATAAATGTAATTATGATCTTTAGTGTCATCAGTTTATGCATCCTGTCTATGTTAGTCCAAACCAAGTCAGAGGGTTTCTGTTTCATTTTCACTGTATATTGTTCTATAATTAGTGAAGCTGATTCCTCCTTTACTAATATTATTAACACTGTGTACAGTTTGTGTGATTACAATCCCAAATGTTTTATAGTACTCTGTATCACTTCTTTTTATTCTGTTTTAATGGTTAATTTTAAACTTATGCCTAAATTTATTTGACAAATTTTGAATACACTTTACAAAGATGTGATCTTCTGTTGGAGAACATTTTTGCAATTGTAGTTTCTCAATCTTTAAAATGACTGATTTTTCTGTATTACTTAAACATGTTGCCTTTTGATGTTTTGTTTTTTCATGAACTTCTTTCTTTCTCGTTAAGAATTGTGTATTTAGTGTTTTATATACATTTTTTTCATATAAATCTCTCATGTCGTGTTTTTTTGTACTTTTTTAGATGTGCATGATTCACATGTACGTATAAATACTGTAAACCATATAGGTGGTCAACTGTAAAGAAATGAATTAATAAACCCAACCCATAAACCATTAACTGGTATATATGTGATATCTAAAGTGACAAAATAAGTGAAGATACTATGCTGAAAGAAATATCTTTATATTTCTAATGTTTCAGAAAAAGTGTTTGTAAATGAGACATCGTAAACTGAAGAACCAGACAAGATGGTGTAAACGCTGAGAGGGACATGTCTTGTTGTTACTATAGTGTCTAAATCAAAACATAAGTTTGAATGTGTCTCCATCTGCTTCGCTGTGTGCTTCATGTCCATTTTTGCAGTTCTCTTCATTGTGTGGAAAGGGCGACAAAACACAATCAGTAAGTTGGAACTTCTACACGATGTAGAAAAAATGTTCTGTTCACTTTCTCCTCTGCTGCTTCTTAATATCTTTAAAGAGAGTGAAGTTTCACCACAGCAGACATTGATATACGCTACTTTACCTTCATTGTGTAGCCATTGATGTAATGATGTTCATCACACAGCTTTTATTTATTTATTGTAGTTGAAATAAATATATAATGTTTCAGATTGTGGTAAGTATTATATCATGATATGTCATAAATGGTGTCTTTACATTTGCTTTACAGTTTAGTAATATGATTTCCTGAACTTCTGTACTTCTAATGCTTCTGTGTGACGTGTCTGTACACACTTCCTCATCCCTACAATACTGTTGCCATATGATCAACACATGGCTTTGATTTAAATGTTAAAAGGTAGCATCACATGAACAAAGAATGTTTGACTTAACTTAACAGACTCCTCTCCTGTCCACATAGAAACCACAAACAGCAGCAATGAACTTCAGTCACTGATGTACAGAGAGAAGCTCATGACAGGAAGAGACAAAATACATTATCTGGACAACATAAAGGCTAAACTTGATGAGGACTTACAGAAGACTGAGGGAGAACTGGAACGGGTAAAACAGGTGATTATAAACCTGAAAGAACAGAAGGAGAATCTGAACAAGCAGAAAGAGAAACTCATCACAATGCAGCAGGAGGAGAAGATACTGAGAGAGGACAAGGAGGAGAGGCTGGAGAAGAAACGAGTGCTGGACGAACACAAAAAAAAGGAGAAGTTTAAAAAACTCAAAAGAGAATCTGAAGAACACAAAGAAAGAACATGAGAATCTTTTGGAGCAAACAAACACTTTACTGTAGACAACAGATGATAAGATTAATAAAATCACAGAAAGGAAGGGAAACCTAGAGAGAGATAAGGAGCAGATATGTAGAAAGCTGAAAGAGACAGAGGGACTGAGGGGAAATTTTTGTCAGAGACAAACTATCATCACATGATTCTGTGTGATTGTTTTACTTCATATCAAGCCAAAATCACAAAATATAATGCAATGAATGTGATTATGATCTTGAGTGTGTTACGGCCCTCAGCCCTTGGCTGTGTCCTGTGTGTAGTGGGTGTGTCTGTGCGTTGCAGGTTGCAGTGGATGGCTGATTGGGAGCACCTGTGACTGGCTCTGCAGCTGATTCAAGCCTGCTGGTTCGAGGCCTCGCTCTCTTTCCTCAGGATCGACTCCTTGCTGCTGCTGCTGCTGCTTTGTTTTGTTCTGCACCGGACAACATGCACCCCACATTTGACATTGCATACAAGCACCCTCCTACACCACTGACATACACTTCCGCACTCCTTGGTATATTTAATTTGGGTTTGTAGTTATTAAACATAACTCTTTTGTTTTCATCCCATGTCAATTATCCATATTTTGTTTCGGCCTCGGAGCCAGTCGTAACAAGTGTCATCTGTTTAAGCATCCTGCCTGTGTTAGTCCAAACCAAGGCAGAGTGTTGTCTGTTTCATATTCACTGTATATTGTTCTATAATTTGTGAAGCTGATTCATCCTTCACTAACATTATAATCTCAAATGAGTACTCAAAATGAGTATCAGTTCTTTTTTCTTTTTTCAACAGTTAATTTTAAACTTATGCATATTTAGATTGAAATACTTAAATATATTTAAGGGATTTTAAGTACGTTTTACAAAGATTTCATCTTCTATTGGAGAACATTTTTGCAGTTGTGGTTTCTGATGCTTGATAATGACTGATTTTTCTGTATGACTTAAAAATGTTGGCTTTTGATGTTTTGTTTTTTCATGAACTTGCTTTCTAGTTAAAAATTGTTTATTGTTTGTTTTTCTATAATTTTTTTCATATAAATCTGTAAATATTTTTTCATGTAAAAGGCCTTGTGCACTATGACTTTTAAACTGTCTTGAGCTGTTTTACATGTAAGTAAGTTGTGTATCAGTCATCAGAGGTGTTTTGTATTTATACTGTTTATTAGTAATAATGACAGTGGTATAACTGTATATAACATTTTAGAAGCTTTTTTATGGTCAGCTTAGGGCAGGAACACAACGGCCCAACCGTTGGACGTCTTAAGTGTTTGGAGAGACTCGGACGAGGTCGGGAACAGATATGTTTGGTGTGTTCTGCTGCGTCGGAAGCTTTCGGAGCCGTGCGGATGTTGTCGGCTCCGACTCAGCATGGGAAGTCTGAGGAGGAGGGCTGTCGGACGTCTGAGCCATTGGATTCTCTGATTGGTTGTGTGCCAGCTGAATGGCCGCTCTGATTGGTGGTGTGCTAGCGAATCAGCGCGGTGTGTGGGAGGGCGGAATACTGTGTGCGCTTTGTTTTTCTATGCACCCCGCTCCGTCATTCCCTGTTTTCATGCTTTGTAGTACTGGCACGAGACTAGTTGTTATGTTTGTTCAGGGCGAAATAATCTCTGTTTGTTTGGTAATGCCTCGCTGCACGTTTAGTTTCCAGCTGTTTTTATCTAAAATAGTTAAGTTTTGTTTTGATCTAAAGTAAAGAGAGTTGCGTGCATAAGCTTCTCGTTTACAACTCACAACACAAGCGCCAGCCGCTTATTGCATCTCGCGCAAGCGCAGAATGTACACGCTACTGTGGAGTAGGCAGCACGTCAAAGCGGTGTGTTTCAATGCAACTTTTCTGCTGAATGGGTCAGACAAGAGGCACCAGAGTGGTTGGAGTGTGGTCGGATAAGGCAGTTGGATGTCTGGGCGGTGTGTGGGGGGCTTTAGTCAGATTGTGCACTTTGTTGTCATGTAGAAATGTAGTATTCTAAATGTGAGGGGGAACCTTTTCTAAAGTTTTAGCTTTCATACTTCACGATATATACTACACAATCTTTGATGACATGGCTGCATTTATGCCCTGTTTTACGTTTTGTAACTTCATCAACTGGTGAAATTGTATTGTAGAAATGGTGTTGTGATGACTTGAATGCTGATGGTTTATGACACTAACCTTCCACTCGACCTAGAGGTCAATATTACATCAGCATTCGTGAGGGAGTGCGACAACAGAGGCCACAGTGAGTGTATTTATAGGCAGCAGCAGCCTTCTTCTTAGAAACAGTTCCCAGATATGAGAACAGAGAAGAGAAAACAATGCGGTTAAACTATAATGAACTGACCCCTCTAAAAATACGGACATTGATGTCATGAGCTTGCTGAAACTTTTGCTTCCAGATGATGAAAATGATGAAGAATCAATTCCGGACACATTATCATAAACGCATAATAAATTCACTCTCCTTACAAAATGTACATGACCTGCAAAAACTATTTTTCAGTATGTTATGCATAAGCATGGACATCTGTTACAGCCACAGTGTTGTGGGTGTGTTTTGTGTTCTGTTTTCTTTCACCCCTTCAGGTGACACCCTCATCCTCCCCCTCCTCCTCATGAGTGTGTGGATCACACCTGAGTCTACTTGCGGGCGGCCGTGATATACAGGAGCCAGAGAGCCTGAGCCTCAGTGTGCGGTGTTTTTCTCATGACAATAGCCTTCTTGGCTAATAAGTGTTTTTCATTGGTGCAATAAAGCCGTTTTCGAGTTACAATTCGCTACTGTTTCCTTTTGCCTCATTTACACCTGGTTACATGGGGACGAAACAATATAATTTAAAATAATTTCAATGTCATGAACAAACAAAACTACCCTCAGGTTTTAGCCTAACAGATCAAAATTATAAAAAAAATAAAATACATAATACAAGCAAAAAAATAATAACGCAGAGTAAAATCCGTAAAGGCAAACAGAGGGGGTCAAAACTCAGCCAACAAAACTGAAATCCACGAGCAAGAACACAGGACTGGTGGACAGGTGAGACACAAATGAACTAACCAAGAGTGATTAGAAAACAGGGTTGAAAACACAGGGAGTGATTCACTAATGGAGCGCAGGTGAGGAGCACATGGGGCAGGAAAACAG
>CAVMBS020000111.1:0-15025 GCA_963678695.2 Diplodus puntazzo
GACAGCTATATGTTTTGATTTTTTGTATTTTAAAAAACCTTTTAAAATTTTGACTGACAACCACTGAGAGCAAAACAAGCGACCTAGAAAAAGAGAATGCAGGTCTGTGACTGACAAACATAACATTAATAATTCTCACCATGGAGAATGGCACATGTCAAAATAATATATATTATACTATTCAATCATCATTATTGATGCATTTATATGTGCGTCACTCTTCTGTTGCAGCTGATAAAGGTCGTGTTATTTTTAATTACTTCATAGGCTGTGTGAATAATGACTTCTACCTGTTATTTTAAATTCGGTATGATGAGGTGATCAGAAAAGACGAGAGTCAGTCAGTTTACATGATTGTTGTGCATGCAGTTATATTTTGATGTCTGCTCTGTTCTGTGACACACACACACACACACACACACACACACACACACACACACACACACACACATATTTCTCATTTAGTTCAGGTTAAGTTTAATGAAACAGATATTCTTCTTCGTGTCATCAGAGAAACCAAAGGTGACCTTCTTCACAGCTCTGACTGATGGACATCTTGGACCATACAACACAAACATCACACTGAAATTCAGCAAGGTCTTCACCAACGTTGGCAATGCTTACAATCCATGTACAGGTAACATACTGCAGCTCACATGTGGACATTTTACAGACATCAGTTGTTCCTGTTTTTCATTTTCTGCTCTCACTCTGTAGGTTTCTTCACAGCACCAGTCAAAGGTGTCTACAATCTCCAGTTCACTGTGTTTGGTTACACGGCTGGTTATAGAGATGTATATCTGTACAAGAACAACCAAAGGATTATGTATACTTGGGAGAGGAACAACAACAACAACATCAACATTCCTGAGTATTTCGCTAAGACTGTGGTGTTGGAGCTGACAGCAGGAGATGAAACTCACCTGGTTCTCCCATCAGGTTTTTCTATCTATGTTGACAGTGCTAATTACAGCACCTTCAGCGGCTCCCTTGTCTTCACACTGTGAGGATGTTGTTCAGGCTGCTGTGTGACTGATTTGTCACAAACCCTGTTGTTATTGGTTGAACTGTGAATCTTTATAAAATGCTGATATATCTCAGCACTGCTGCCTCCAGGACAACTTTCTGTACATTCACTGCATGATTCAAATAATGTGATTCTCAATCTGACTTCACTTTTGTGTCGTCACATGAAAACAACATTCAAATAAATCAAAGTTGCATTCAAGTGTTTGGATTCTGTTTGTTATCATTGACTGTTGGCTGTGAAGCCTGAGATGAGTTCTATTTCATCCTTTCTGACCGCCAGAGGCGGTGCTTCAGCACTGAATGTCTCCATCTCGCGCATGCGTAGGTCGAGTGTTTATACCAACAAAGTCACCCGTGACCCCTGACGGTACCGGCTAGCCTATATCTTCCGGTGACGTCAGAGGATCTGTTCCTTTTCATCTTCTCGCATTGCAGGTAGACGTACATCAGTGAGCTCTAGCTGAACTAAAAAGTGTACTTCACCGCTGCTTCGTCGCTGGTAGCCCTGCGACAATCTGTCGGAGCTGCGAGCTGCTCGCCCTCCAAGGGCTGCGACGAGCTGGGACGGAGGCTTGTTGCGCTTGGCCGCGGACAACCTTCGGATCACCATCGGTTCGTCTCTACAACTGGCTGAGTATACCAGGCGTAGTGTTACGTTTCCTTTGAGTATCTCTTTCTTTTGTTAAATAAGGTTGGTGAAGGCGTTGTACTCGCTCCCTCTCCCGACATTTGTGCTATTAGTTACGGGCGCTAGCGGTTAGCATTGCCTGCTTGACCTAGCGTCTGTGTAATCGGTACACCGTTAGTTGTATCCGTTTTCAGTTGTAGTTTTATACGTCGGTGAAGCCAGTGTACTCGCTCCCTCTCCCGATATTTGTGCTGTTATTGGCGTGCATTAGCAGCTAGCGTTGTCCGCTTGACCTGCTGTCTGTGTAATCGGTACACCGTTGGTTGTATCCGTTTTCCGTTGTAGTTTTTTATGTTGGTGAAGCCAGTGTACTCGCTCCCTCTCCCGACATCTGTACTACCGTTACATCTGTGAGTAATTTGAACAAGAACTTGTACCCGCTTTCGTTGTAGTTTTCCCGTGTTGGTGAAGGCAGCGTGTGCGCTCCCGCTCCCATCATAGGTGTATATTACTATTCCTTTTCTGTAACAGCTGCATCCTGAGCTGTGTCTGTGTTTCTTCTGGCAGTCTTACCGGCGTTTTCGCTCGGCCTACTTTGGTTTGTTTTTTGCGCAGCAAGCTGACCCTTGCTGGTGAAGGCAGTGCTCTCGCTCCCGCTCCCAGCATAGGCGGCGCTGTTGCCCTTGTAGTTAGCAGACGTGCTAGCCACTAAGACTAACTGTGTTTGTTGTGCGACACCTGCTGGTGAAGGCAGTGCGTTCGCTCCCTCTCCCAGCATCCGTTGTCTTTCTCAGTTGGTTTATATTATATATACCGGTGTATATATAATATATTATATATATTATACCGGTTGTCACCATGCTCGGTGACCACTCTTGCTCGGCCTGTCTGGCCTCTCTGCAGTCCGAAGATGGTCATGATATGTGTCCTCCGTGCCTTGGCCTCGAACACCTGAGGGAGGGGCTTTCGGAGGACCCGTGCATGAACTGTAGCTTCATGCCCCGGGCAGTGCGTGTCGCCAGATTGGCTGAGGCCGAACACCTGCTGGGCCATGTTCCGGAGCCGGACCAGTTGACCCCAGCCCAGCGATTGCCTCCAGCACAGCCTAGCCGATCTAAACGTCGGGCGGCAGAGGCTGCGGGCACCTCCTCCGGGAAGAGGGTCAAGGAGTCCAAACTGGCCTCCAGGGTGGACCAGTTGACTGAGGAGCTAAATCAAATGAAATCCCTCTTCCTAGCCATCCAGTCTGGGACTGGTGCAGTGGATGTGGGTGCTCCTGCTTCCCCTGCCGCAACGTTCGAACCAGAGGAGGACGTGCTCTCCGTGGCGGCTTCAGCCACTGAGTTCACTGAATATGGGGCAGACGTGGTCCCCCAGGATGCTGCCTCTCACACCTCGGGGGTGAGCTCCTGCTCCTCAGCCCGCAGTGGCGGTGCTGGGTCCGAGGATAACTCCATGGGTGCCATCATCCGTATGGCCCTGGCCCGCCTGCAGCTGGATGTTCCGCAGGCTCAGCCGGCTCCCGCCAGTGCTTTCTTCAGGCGTGGTCCAGCCCCTGCCACCTTTACGGTGCCTCCGTCAGATGAATACCTGAAGGAGTTGCACGCATGCTGGAGAGATACTAGAGCCCTCTCTCATGCAACATCAGATGGCCGGACCCTGGCAGCTATGCAGGATGCAGCCAAGTTCGGCTTGGCCCACATGCCATCGGTGGAGCCGGCTATAGCGGCTCTCATTGTTTCGCCTGATGAAGCTCTGAGGCCGGATGCCAGGTGTCCGCGCCCCCAGTGTCGGGCTACGGACGACCTGCTCTCTAAAGCATATGACGCAGCAGCACGCATGGGACGCATTGGAAATTCCCTCTCGCATCTGATGCTCGCTCTCTCAGCATCCCTGCAGGAGGCTACGCTGGACGCTTCCGTCCACAGCTTTGGCGATGCATCTCTGCAGGCATTTGCTCTGATGTCCAGAGAACTGGGGCGCCTGATGTCCACACTTGTCCAGGCTCGCCGCCAGGTGTGGCTGGCACAGTCACCTCTCACCGAGGCGTGTCGGAGAACCCTCCGCAGCGTCCCAGTGGAACCTGGTGAGATTTTTGGGTCGGCTGCTGTAGAGGCGCTTGAGCGCACAGTCCAGGCCAGGCAGACTCGACAGCAGTTCTCTGGGCTTCACAGGAGTATGCCTCCCCCCAGCAGGCCCGGGGGCTCTTCAGTTCCCCCAAGGCGCCGCTCTCAGCCACAGACTCTCCCCAGCGGCTACCTTAGGTCTCAGCGACCGGTTCAACAGCCGGCTCAACGAGGTCCTCAGGGCTTTCGAGCCCCCGAATGTCCACCCTCTAGACAACCTCAGACCTTTGACGCTGCCCGTCGTCCCCCCAGGGCCTCTAGAGGCCGGGGGACCAGGCGCTGAGAATCCGGGGCCGGTCGTCGGCTGTTTTTCCCAGCAGCAGCTCAGCTACTGGGCTGCTTCCACCACGGACCCTTGGGTGATTTCCACCTTAACCCACGGGTACAAACTACAGTTCCGACGCCGGCCCCCAGCCTTTGGCCGGGTCAGGATGACCACCATACACGACCCGGCAAAAGCCCATGCCCTCAACCAGGAGTTGTCCGCCCTCCTGGACAAGGGTGCCATCGAGCCAGTAGACCCCCTGTCACCCGGGGGGTTCTATTCGACTTACTTTCTTGTCGAAAAGAAAGACGGTGGACTCCGCCCTATCCTCGACCTGAGGGGACTCAACAGGTTCCTGAAGGTGTTGAGGTTCCACATGCTCAGTACTGCAGAGGTTCTGCGTACGGTTGCCAGAGGGGAATGGTTTACCTTAATAGACTTGAAAGACGCATACTTTCATGTCCCCATAGCACCACACCACAGACAATTTCTGCGGTTTGCTTTTCAGGGCCACCATTTTCAGTTCAGGGTGCTCCCATTCGGCCTCTCCCTTTCCCCACGGGTGTTCACCAGGTGTGTGGCAGCAGCGCTCTCACCCCTGCAGTCTCAGGGCATGAAGATCCTGCCATACCTAGACGACTGGCTGGTCTGTGCGCCGTCCCGGTCTCAGGTGACCAGGGATACAGCGATTCTCCTCTCACATGTGGCCCAGCTCGGTCTCAGAGTGAATTTCACAAAGAGCTGCCTGGTCCCCTCACAGAATACACTCTTTCTGGGGGTGACTCTGGATGCTGTTGCCATGAAGGCCTGTCCATCACCTCGGCGCGTGGACGACATCCTCAGCCTCCTTCTCCTCTTCCAGGAGGGCCGCTGCTTGCGCTACGTCCAGTATATGCGCCTCTTAGGCAAGCTGACGGCTGCTGCAACTGTGGTCCCCTTAGGGTTGCTGTCACTGCGTCCCCTTCAGAGGTGGCTAAACAGCTTCCACTTGGATGCCAAGCGGCACCGGGACAGGAAACTCAAGGTGTCACGGCGTTGCCTCCTTGCCCTGGCCCCATGGAGGGAGAGATCATTTCTCCTTCAGGGCATGCCCATGGGCTCCATTGCATCCCGTCGGGAGACTGTCACAACAGACGCATCCCTCTCAGGGTGGGGTGCTGTGTGGCAGAACCGGACAGCTCGAGGCCTGTGGCCTGCACAGGACCGCTTGGACCATATCAATGTGCTGGAGCTGCGGGCAGTGCACATGGCACTGCAGCTTTTTCTTCCGTTCCTGAGAGGGAGGCATGTGCTAGTACGGTCAGACAACATCTCAACCGTCTCTCACATAAACCGCCAAGGGGGAACCAGGTCTGCACGGCTGTTGCAGGTGTCCCGGGATCTCCTGTTGTGGGCGGCCCCCCGCCTAGCCAGCATAAGGGCAATGTACTTGCCTGGGGAACGGAACCGGGCCGCAGACTTCCTATCACGTTGCAAGCCTCCACCGGGGGAGTGGCGGCTTCACCCAGAGGTGGTGCTCAATATCTGGGACGTCTTCGGCAGGGCAGAGGTGGATCTCTTTGCCACAGAGGAGTCGACCCATTGCCCCCTCTGGTTCTCCTTGACGGAGGAGGCCAGCCCTCTGGGCCAGGATGCCCTCGCCCACGATTGGCCAGAGGGTCTTCTCTATGCCTTTCCACCGATGCCTCTGATTCCTCAAATACTGCAGAGGGTCCTCCAGCAGGGCCACAGGCTGCTATTGGTAGCCCCCTTCTGGCCAGGGAGGACATGGTTTCCCCTGCTGCACGGGCTCTGCCGCGGCTCACCGTGGCATCTCCCCGACAGGATGGATCTCCTGTCTCAGCTAGGGGGCCAGGTCTGGCATCCCGACCCTCATCGCCTGCAGCTCTGGGTTTGGCCACTGCAGGGCCCGACCCGCTGCTGACAGAGTGTTCAGACACCGTCCAACACACTATACTGAACGCTAGGGCACCCTCTACCCGGAAGCAGTACGAAAACAGGTGGCAACTGTTTTCCGTCTGGTGCTCAGACAGGGGTGAGGACCCAGTGCACTGTAAAATTCCAAAAATTCTGGAGTTCCTACAGTCACTCCTGAACCGCAGACGGTCCCCTGCTACTCTGAGGGTGTATGTGGCGGCCATTTCCTCTCGACACGCTCAAGTTGACGACAACACCGTGGGGTGCCACAGACTTGTGTCCCTCTTCCTGAAGGGAGCCCTGAGGTTACAACCCCCGAAGGCACAGAGAATCCCAGCATGGGATCTGCCCCTGGTGCTGGATGCTTTGTGTCTGCCTCCTTTTGAGCCCCTGGCGCAGGCAGAGTTAAAGTGGGTGTCTGCTAAGACCGCCTTTCTCCTTGCCATCACTTCAGCAAAGCGTGTTGGGGAGCTACATGCTCTCTCAGTGAGTGACTCATGCCTGAGGTGGAACTCAGATGGCTCAGGGGTCACTCTGTGGCCGAATACAGCTTTCCTCCCTAAGGTTCTGTCACTGTCGAACATTAACCAACCTATCCACCTGGCACAGTTTATCCCCACCACAGGGGAGGAAAGGTCAGGACTGCTGTGTCCCGTGCGGGCTTTAAGAGCCTATATAACCCTGACCACAAGCATCAGACGGTCAGAACAACTGTTCCTCTCTTATGGTGGTCCTAAGAAAGGCCGTGCTCTCTCCAAACAGCGACTGTCGCATTGGATTGTGGATGTCATCACCCAGGCGTATAAACACAGTGGTTGCCCCCTGCCATCCGGGGTGAGGTGCCACTCTACCAGGGCCGTGTCTACATCATGGGCGGCTCTGCGTGGTGTGCCCCTGGGGGACATCTGCGATGCGGCCTCGTGGGCATCTCCAACTACCTTTTCCAGATTTTATCGGGTGAATGTGGCCACTCCCCACCCACTGGGTGTGACCCTGTTGCCTACCTCTACTGCTTCCTCTCACTGAGGTATGTATTGGCATTCCTCGTGACTTTGTTGTTATGGGTCATCCAGTGCTGAAGCACCGCCTCTGGCGGTCAGAAAGGATGAAATAGAACGAAAGTTACGTATGTAACTACGGTTCTATGAATCCTGGATGACCGCCAGAGGCGGTGCTTCAGCACTGAATGTCTCCATCTCGCGCATGCGTAGGTCGAGTGTTTATACCAACAAAGTCACCCGTGACCCCTGACGGTACCGGCTAGCCTATATCTTCCGGTGACGTCAGAGGATCTGTTCCTGCAGAATCTTCTCGCGAAACCACAAGGATTCTGAGTGACAGAACGCTCTGGCGGTCATCCAGGATTCATAGAACCGTAGTTACATACGTAACTTTCGTTTTATAGATTCACTACATGAGCCTCATTCTGTCCATTTGCATCTCAGGCCTCCTTATTAAAAATAAATTAGATGACCCTCCATTTTTACTTCAACACAACATGAAGTTACTACAAAGTCTGTGTGATTTACTGCAGCTGACTCTCTCTGTATATCAGAGTAATACCGCCCTCTGGTGGTGAAAGATTTGTACTGCATCACAGAGTTTGAACAGACCTGAGAGGGTGTGTGGCCTGAACACTTCCAATGAACTGTTGCTACATATCAACATACATTGTGAAAACACTGTTTGGTTGAAGATCTGCATCAAAATAAACACAGTGGAAGTTAGTTCTAGTGACTGAGTGATGCAAGTGCACAATGTGTTCAACACTGATGAGAGTTTATGTCAAAACAACCACAAATACAAAAATTCTAAATGATACAGTTTTTTTGGATTGCATAAATACTACAATCAAAAGTCGTACACAATTATAAAAACCTTACACTCAAGGAGCAAAACCCCCGACCAGATTAGCACAACTATAAGCACAATGTCAGCTTCACACTTTTTGCAAATGACTGCACACATTAAATTGCAAAACACTAAACACACTTGTATACATTAGACACAGATGCATATCCTGATGTCACTTCCTTGCAAATTCCAAAGCACTGACTTTCAAATGACCACACTCATTATCTAATTGGTTAAACACAGCACTTAGGTGCACCAACACATGATTGCTTAATTGTAGACACACCAATCAGGTTCAAGCACTACAAAAAGGCAGCAGGTGAGTTCACCTGTCTTCTACCACAATGGAACGAGGAAGAGTGAGAATGAGAGGAGGAATTCAAAGAGAAGGAGAAGGAGGTGAACGCAGAAGCCATGCCAGAGGTCAAGCCGAGGTGGAGGAAGAGGAAGAGGACGAGGACGAGGACGAGGACAAGGACGAGGCAGAGGAAGACCGGAAGCAGGAATACATGCCCTAAGAAGGAGAGGACCAAATTTATCAAATGAAATTCGGGCATCATGAGTTGACCATGTGGTGATCCACGGACTGACGCTGAGGGAGGCTGGACTGAGAGTTCAGCCAAATCTTAGCAGATAAACAGTGGCATCTGTGATCAGGACATTTGGACAAGAAAACAGGTAAAAACAAATCTTTCTACAAAAGTCATCAACTGTTTAGTATGTACCATATCAGCACTGTTCATACTGGTTCCTGTGAGATCCTACGTATTTCTTTCCACATAGGATTCAGGGGCGAGAGCGACAAGGAGGAAGGGGGCCTATTTTCACACAAGAACAAGAAAGAGCAATCATAAACATAGTTCTGGCCAATAATGCAATAACTCTCAGAGAAATTCAAGTCAACATCATTGGCGACGATGGCATTTTCAATAATGTTCATCAGGTCTCTCTCTCAACACTGGCACGCATCCTGAAAAAAAATCAACTTCAAATGGAACAACTGTATCGAGTGCCTTTTGAGCGGAATTCGGAGAGGGTCAAACAACTGCGGCATGCATATGTGGAGGTATGTATTGTTCACTTTAGCACTGTGATGTTACACACTGCAAGCTAAATTTACTGTGTATTAGATCCATGCTAAACTACACAATCTTGTCTTTCACTGTATAACAGAGAGTTTTACAGAGGGATGCTGAAGAAATCCCACACGAGTTTATCTACATCGATGAGGCAGGGTTTAACCTCACACAATCAAGAAGGAGAGGCAGAAACATCATTGGCCACAGGGCTATAATCAACATCCCAGGACAGCGTGGGGGTAACATCACCCTCTGCGCTGCCATTACACAGAATGGGGTCCTCCTCCGTCACGCCAATATGGGCCCTTATAACACAGCTCACATTCTGACATTTCTGGACCAACTGCACAACATCCTCACAGCGAACCAAATACAACAGATGCAATACATTGTCATCATGGACAATGTGTCATTCCACCGCTCTGCACAGGTCCACAACTGGTTTCAGCACAATCCTCAATTTTCTGTGCTATACCTTCCAACATACTCTCCATTTATCAATCCAATCGAGGAGTTCTTCTCAAAGTGGCGGTGGAAGGTGTGTATGATCTGCAGCCCCAGGCTCAAGTGCCCCTCATTGAGGCCATGGAGGAGGCCTGTGACCAAATTGACGCCACAGCCATTCAAGGATGGATTTGACATGCACGGCGGTTCTTCCCTCGTTGCCTTGCTAATGAAGATATCGCCTGTGATGTCGACAAAATTCTCTGGCCTGATCCAGCTCAGCGAAGCGATAATCCCTAATATTTTCCCTGCTGGATTTTCTTTTCTTTTTTTTTTTGTCAGTCCCCCCCCCATATTTTTTTTTTTTTTTTTTTTTTTTGGTGTTGTGCACAGTACTGTTGTAGCATGGACATCTTTTGTTGAAATTTTGACTGATTTAGATAAATTATATTTTCATCACTCTTCAGCATTGGTCTTGTGTTGTATTTGGTGAATTTTTAGCATTGTATATTTGCACTTTCTCTGTGTACTTCACTTGCATTACTCAAATGACTGAGGAGTAGAATTGCTAAACGTGTTTTAGGTTAAGCGCAGCAGTGTGTAACTGGTTCAGACAGAATTAGGTCATATGAAACGTGTGTGTTTTCATATGGTAACAAAATATCATTTTTATAAAGTAGTGTATAGTTTTTACAAGAGTGTTTCATTTTGCAAAGGATGTGAGTTGTTCTGCTAATTGTGTGTAGTGTTTTGAAAAACTGGGCCCTCTATTCGAAATCATGCCTAAGCAATTAAAAAAAAACTAATGTATCTAAAGTAGAAAAAAATATAACCAAACTACTAAAAGTCAAGGGAAGTTAGCAATCATAACAAAACCTTCACAATGTGAGTCACTCAAAGTTGAATGTATGAATATCTGACCCCTGACCTTTGACCCCTGACCACAGTTCAGCAGTCTGAAGGATCTTTGTATCGTCCATACTGTGTTGAAGTATTCAGGGAACCACCAGAGGGCTCCAGAGAACAGATATTAACTTTCTCTGGGCTTTAAATAATGTACGAGACAAAAACAAAATCATTACTGGGATGTAAAAGACAATCACAGTGTTCAGAGGACAGTATCTATATTAATTTATAAGCCTAATACATCAGAGATAATGAGATACAAGTGAGACAGAGTGAAGAAAAAGTTGAACTCACTGAGTTTAATCAGATAACCCTCAGTCACACTAGAAGGCCTCAGCATCAGGATCAGTGTGTGTCTGTGAGTGTTTGTCTATGTGTGTGTATTAATAAACACAGTGTTGACACAGTTGTGACTTCATGAGAGGGCGTCACAGTTAAAGTGTTCCTCCAGCCTGTAGCAGCTTGTATTTTCTCACCAGCACAGAGAACATATTGAATAATCTGAGGACTTGAATCAAACTGTCAAACAAGAAACACTTGTTGTTTTTCCCATTGGTTCAGCCAGCTGAAGTTTGGAGACGATATAAGACAGACCCACTCTACCACTGTACCTTTGTGGAGACCATGAGGGTTGTTGTTGGTTTGCTGTTGTTGCTGCTCGGTCTGTGTGGATCAGGGGCTCAGGGGGAGGCTGGAGGCCTCGGTGAGGTGGCTGAGATCAACCAGAACACAGATCCAAAACATGCAGCTGAGGAATCGACCCAGCAGATCACAGAGCAAACCTACCCTGACATCTGGACGGAGCTGAGGGCTCTGAGAGACATGGTGGTGGAGCTCAATGTTCACGTGGAGCTGCTGCAGAGAGAGAATTCAGGTACAGACTGATTACTTTTCCTGTTCAGTGATGATCATGTTCCACTGAAGTGTGTCAGTGTGTTGATGAACTTACTGTGAGCTCAAGAAAAAACTTTAAACATCAATATGATACAGATAATTCTACTTCATTTAATGACAAATACAACAGCTATATGTTTCGATTTTTTTGTACTATGAAGAATGTCACATGTCAATATAATATATATTATACTACTCAATCATAATTTTTGATGCATTTATATGTGCGTCACTCTTCTGTTGCAGCTGATAAAGGTCGTGTTATTTCTAATTACTTTATAGACTGTATAAATAATGACTTCTACCTGTACTTTTAAATTCGGTATGATGAGGTGAGCAGATAAGACGAGAGTCAAGTCACTTTACATGATTGTTGTACATGCAGTTATATTTTGATGTCTGCTCTGTTCTGTGATTCACTGTCATTACATTAACTCCAGACCTGCAGACCAGACTGAGCAGCAGTGAGTCCAGGACTGACCAGCTGGAGACAGAAAATGCAGGTGATGAAGTGAAACGATGAATTTATTGTGAGCTCCAGAATAAAGCTGCAACAATCCACATGGTGTGGATGAGATAATTATGCTACATTTAATCAATGATAAAACATAGTTTGTGTTTTTTAAACTTGGTTAGAAATGTATTCAACCATTCACAAAAATAAGTCAAACTCATGTTTTTCAGTCCAAGCCACAGAACTGACATCTTTGGGAACTAGACTGACGGCAACTGAGAGCAAAACAAGAGACCTAGAAAAAGAGAATGCAGGTCTGTGACTGACAAACATGAAGGTTTTATAACTTTCATGGTTTGTTATTGTCTGTGATATTATTGCAAACTTTGTTAAGAATTACATGTTTCATTCAATGCACTTTTAGTTTTAGTCTCTTTGATAAAATAGTTAAAAATGTATTGAAAGTATTGAGTAAGAAAAGCAAATAAATATACCGATGTGGAACACTTGTCTGCACTTGTCTGATGTAGCCTTGTGATGGACATTTACAATAGTTTTGCACATCTTTGTGAGCGCTGGTTCAACAGAAGTGATGAGAGTTGAAGTTACTGTAAACAATGTGTTGGTCTGTTCTGTGATTCACTGTCATTACATTAACTCCAGACCTGCAGACCAGACTGAGCAGCAGTGAGAGTGAACTTCTCATCAGCAAGTCCAGGATTGACCAGCTGGAGAGAGAAAATGCAGGTGATGAAGTGAAACGATGAATTTATTGTGAGCTCCAGAATAAAGCTGTAACAATCCACGTGGTATGGATGAGACAATTACGCTGTATTTAATCAATGATGAAACATAGCGTTAGAAAGCGTTAAGATGAGAGTCAAGTCACTTTACATGATTGTTGTACATGCAGTTATATTTTGATGTCTGCTCTGCTCTGTGATTCACTGTCATTACATTAACTCCAGACCTGCAGATCAGACTGAGCAGCAGTGAGAGTGAACTTCTCATCAGCAAGTCCAGGATTGACCAGCTAGAGACAGAAAATGCAGGTGAGGGTTGTATCTACTCACACACACACACGCACACGCACACACACACACACACACACACACACACACACACACACACACACACACACACACACACACACACACACACACACACACACACACACACACACCAGGTTAAGTTTAATGATACAAATGTTCTCCTTTGTGTCATCAGAGAAACCAAAGGTGGCCTTCTACACAGCTCTGACTAATAACGGACAACTTGGACCATACAACACAGCCATCACACTGAAATACAGCAAGGTCTTCACCAACATTGGCAATGCTTACAATCCATCTACAGGTAACATACTGCAGCTCACATGTGGACATTTTACATACATCAGTTGTTCCTGTTTTTCATTTTCTGCTCTCACTCTGTAGGTTTCTTCACAGCACCAGTCAAAGGTGTCTACAACCTCCAGTTCACTGCGATGGGTTACCATTCTGGTAATATAGGTGTACATGTGTACAAGAACAACCAAAGGATTATGGCTAATTGGGAGCATAACGACAACAATTATGATCCTGTGTATTTCACTAACTCTCTGGTGTTGGAGCTGACAGCAGGAGATGAAATTCACCTGGTTCTCCCATCAAGCAGTACTATCTTTGACAGCACTACTAACGAGAGCACCTTCAGCGGCTCCCTTCTCTTCACACTGTGAGGATGTTGTTCAGGCTGCTGTGTGACTGATTTGTCACAAACCCTATTGTTATCGGCTGAACTGTGAATCTTTATAAAATGCTGATATATCTCAGCACTGCTGCCTCCAGGACAACTTTCTGTACATTCACTGCATGATTCAAATAATGTGATTCTCAATCTGACTTCACTTTTGTGTCGTCACATGAAAACAATTTTAAATAAATCAAAGTTGCATTCAAGTGTTTGGATTCTGTTTGTTATCATTGACTGTTGGCTGTGAAGCCTGAGATGAGTTTTATAGATTCACTACATGAGTCTCATTCTGTCCATCTGCATCTCAGGCCTCCTTATTAAAAATAAATTAGATGACCCTCCATTTTTACTTGAACACAACATGAAGTTACTACAAAGTCTGTGTGATTTACTGCAGCTGACTCTCTCTGTATATCAGAGTAATACCGCCCTCTGGTGGTGAAAGATTTGTACTGCATCACAGAGTTTGAACAGACCTGAGAGGGTGTGTGGCCTGAACACTTCCAATGAACTGTTGCTACATATCAACATACATTGTGAAAACACTGTATTTGGTTGAAGATCTGCATCAAAATAAACACAGTGGAAGTTAGTTCTAGTGACTGAGTGATGCAAGTGCACAATGTGTTCAACACTGACGAGAGTTTATGTCAAAACAACCACAAATACAAGAACCACAAAGTTGAACTCACTGAGTTTAATCAGATAACCCTCAGTCACACTAGAAGGCCTCAGCATCAGGATCAGTGTGTGTCTGTGAGTGTTTGTCTATGTGTGTGTATTAATAAACACAGTGTTGACACAGTTGTGACTATATGAGAGGGCGTCACAGTTAAAGTGTTCCTCCAGCCTGTAGCAGCTTGTATTTTCTCACCAGCACAGAGAACATATTGAATAATCTGAGGCCTTGAATCAAACTGTCAAACAAGAAACACTTGTTGTTTTTCCCATTGGTTCAGCCAGCTGAAGTTTGGAGACGATATAAGACAGACCCACTCTACCACTGTACCTTTGTGGAGACCATGAGGGTTGTTGTTGGTTTGCTGTTGTTGCTGCTCGGTCTGTGTGGATCAGGGGCTCAGGGGGAGGCTGGAGGCCTCGGTGAGGTGGCTGAGATCAACCAGAACACAGATCCAAAAGATCCAGCTGAGGAATCGACCGAGCAGACCACAGAGCAAACCTACCCTGACATCTGGACGGAGCTGAGGGCTCTGAGAGACATGGTGGTGGAGCTCAATGTTCACGTGGAGCTGCTGCAGAGAGAGAATTCAGGTACAGACTGATTACTTTTCCTGTTCAGTGATGATCATGTTCCACTGAAGTGTGTCAGTGTGTTGATGTACTTACTGTGAGCTCAAGAAAAAGCTTTAAGCATCAATATGATACAGATAATTCTACTTCATTTAATGACAAATACAACAGCTATATGTTTTGATTTTTTTGTACTATGAAGAATGGCACGTGTCAATATAATATATATTAAACTATTTGATCATCATTTTTGATGCATTTATATGTGCGTCACTCTTCTGTTGCAGCTGATAAAGGTCGTGTTATTTCTAATTACTTTATAGGCTGTATAAATAATGACTTCTACCTGTACTTTTAAATTTGGTATGATGAGGTGAGCAGATAAGATGAGAGTCAAGTCACTTTACATGATTGTTGTACATGCAGTTATATTTTGATGTCTGC
>CAVMBS020000112.1:0-15000 GCA_963678695.2 Diplodus puntazzo
TATACAGCTGCTCTTCTCTGCGCTGAAGGAACCACTGACAATCCTGCCTTGAACAGCGACGTTGCAGCGCTTTCATGCTCTTAAACAACACATTCATGTAAAGGTGTCCTAATCTGTGGAGCAGTTTGGAATCAAAGCCAGAGAAAACCAGTACCTGAAAGCTGCACTAAAGTAATGTGGGCTCCCCTGATTTCAAACTGCATCACATATCGGGAAACATTTACAGTCATGTCTTCTATAAGATGATAGAAACGCTGAAATGTAGCCACACTCTGAAAACACTGGCGTTGCCCAAAAGTTGTTCAACTGTGCTAATGTTTCTCCGTTCACAGATATGGAGAAACGATCAGGACGGAGCCGGTGAACGTGTATAAATAGTGTGTTTGTCTGCTCCACCTTCGCTTACGGCCATACCACTCTGAACACGCCCGATCTCGTCCGATCCCGGAAGCCACGCAGGGTCGGGCCTGGTTAGTACTTGGCTGGGAGACCGCCTGGGAATACCAGGTGCTGTAAGCTTTTTGCCCTCTCTGTACAGACAGCAGAGGGCGCTGCTGCTTCTTCTTCAGTGGAGACACAGCTTTGAACAACAGAGCAGCTGGTCTGAGAAACATGTTCAACCTTTCTGGGCTGCTTGTGTTTTGCTCACTTTTATATATTTGCATTAAAAGTGTAGATGTGTTATATCATGACGTGTCTTGGAAAATCCTCGAGTAATTGACTGCATTCCTTGCTTATGCAGAGAAATGAAAAAGCTTACAGCACCTGGTATTCCCAGGCGGTCTCCCATCCAAGTACTAACCAGGCCCGACCCTGCTTAGCTTCCGAGATCAGACGAGATCGGGCGTGTTCAGAGTGGTATGGCCGTAAGCAAAGGTGGAGCAGACAAACACACTATTTAAACATGGTCACAGGTTATGTCTCCAAGAAAACGCTGGACAGCGCCCGTGGCTTGATCCCGGGGAGGGACGGACAACGCCAAATCTTGCAGGAAGATTTGAGGAGAGAAGCAACCGCTGAGCTAAACCGGCGCGGAGGTCAAACGCGGAAATAATCTTTATACAGCTGCTCTTCTCTGCGCTGAAGGAACCACTGACAATCCTGCCTTGAACAGCGACGTTGCAGCGCTTTCATGCTCTTAAACAACACATTCATGTAAAGGTGTCCTAATCTGTGGAGCAGTTTGGAATCAAAGCCAGAGAAAACCAGTACCTGAAAGCTGCACTAAAGTAATGTGGGCTCCCCTGATTTCAAACTGCATCACATATCGGGAAACATTTACAGTCATGTCTTCTATAAGATGATAGAAACGCTGAAATGTAGCCACACTCTGAAAACACTGGCGTTGCCCAAAAGTTGTTCAACTGTGCTAATGTTTCTCCGTTCACAGATATGGAGAAACGATCAGGACGGAGCCGGTGAACGTGTATAAATAGTGTGTTTGTCTGCTCCACGTTCGCTTACGGCCATACCACTCTGAACACGCCCGATCTCGTCCGATCCCGGAAGCCACGCAGGGTCGGGCCTGGTTAGTACTTGGCTGGGAGACCGCCTGGGAATACCAGGTGCTGTAAGCTTTTTGCCCTCTCTGTACAGACAGCAGAGGGCGCTGCTGCTTCTTCTTCAGTGGAGACACAGCTTTGAACAACAGAGCAGCTGGTCTGAGAAACATGTTCAACCTTTCTGGGCTGCTTGTGTTTTGCTCACTTTTATATATTTGCATTAAAAGTGTAGATGTGTTATATCATGACGTGTCTTGGAAAATCCTCGAGTAATTGACTGCATTCCTTGCTTATGCAGAGAAATGAAAAAGCTTACAGCACCTGGTATTCCCAGGCGGTCTCCCATCCAAGTACTAACCAGGCCCGACCCTGCTTAGCTTCCGAGATCAGACGAGATCGGGCGTGTTCAGAGTGGTATGGCCGTAAGCAAAGGTGGAGCAGACAAACACACTATTTAAACATGGTCACAGGTTATGTCTCCAAGAAAACGCTGGACAGCGCCCGTGGCTTGATCCCGGGGAGGGACGGACAACGCCAAATCTTGCAGGAAGATTTGAGGAGAGAAGCAACCGCTGAGCTAAACCGGCGCGGAGGTCAAACGCGGAAATAATCTTTATACAGCTGCTCTTCTCTGCGCTGAAGGAACCACTGACAATCCTGCCTTGAACAGCGACGTTGCAGCGCTTTCATGCTCTTAAACAACACATTCATGTAAAGGTGTCCTAATCTGTGGAGCAGTTTGGAATCAAAGCCAGAGAAAACCAGTACCTGAAAGCTGCACTAAAGTAATGTGGGCTCCCCTGATTTCAAACTGCATCACATATCGGGAAACATTTACAGTCATGTCTTCTATAAGATGATAGAAACGCTGAAATGTAGCCACACTCTGAAAACACTGGCGTTGCCCAAAAGTTGTTCAACTGTGCTAATGTTTCTCCGTTCACAGATATGGAGAAACGATCAGGACGGAGCCGGTGAACGTGTATAAATAGTGTGTTTGTCTGCTCCACGTTCGCTTACGGCCATACCACTCTGAACACGCCCGATCTCGTCCGATCCCGGAAGCCACGCAGGGTCGGGCCTGGTTAGTACTTGGCTGGGAGACCGCCTGGGAATACCAGGTGCTGTAAGCTTTTTGCCCTCTCTGTACAGACAGCAGAGGGCGCTGCTGCTTCTTCTTCAGTGGAGACACAGCTTTGAACAACAGAGCAGCTGGTCTGAGAAACATGTTCAACCTTTCTGGGCTGCTTGTGTTTTGCTCACTTTTATATATTTGCATTAAAAGTGTAGATGTGTTATATCATGACGTGTCTTGGAAAATCCTCGAGTAATTGACTGCATTCCTTGCTTATGCAGAGAAATGAAAAAGCTTACAGCACCTGGTATTCCCAGGCGGTCTCCCATCCAAGTACTAACCAGGCCCGACCCTGCTTAGCTTCCGAGATCAGACGAGATCGGGCGTGTTCAGAGTGGTATGGCCGTAAGCAAAGGTGGAGCAGACAAACACACTATTTAAACATGGTCACAGGTTATGTCTCCAAGAAAACGCTGGACAGCGCCCGTGGCTTGATCCCGGGGAGGGACGGACAACGCCAAATCTTGCAGGAAGATTTGAGGAGAGAAGCAACCGCTGAGCTAAACCGGCGCGGAGGTCAAACGCGGAAATAATCTTTATACAGCTGCTCTTCTCTGCGCTGAAGGAACCACTGACAATCCTGCCTTGAACAGCGACGTTGCAGCGCTTTCATGCTCTTAAACAACACATTCATGTAAAGGTGTCCTAATCTGTGGAGCAGTTTGGAATCAAAGCCAGAGAAAACCAGTACCTGAAAGCTGCACTAAAGTAATGTGGGCTCCCCTGATTTCAAACTGCATCACATATCGGGAAACATTTACAGTCATGTCTTCTATAAGATGATAGAAACGCTGAAATGTAGCCACACTCTGAAAACACTGGCGTTGCCCAAAAGTTGTTCAACTGTGCTAATGTTTCTCCGTTCACAGATATGGAGAAACGATCAGGACGGAGCCGGTGAACGTGTATAAATAGTGTGTTTGTCTGCTCCACGTTCGCTTACGGCCATACCACTCTGAACACGCCCGATCTCGTCCGATCCCGGAAGCCACGCAGGGTCGGGCCTGGTTAGTACTTGGCTGGGAGACCGCCTGGGAATACCAGGTGCTGTAAGCTTTTTGCCCTCTCTGTACAGACAGCAGAGGGCGCTGCTGCTTCTTCTTCAGTGGAGACACAGCTTTGAACAACAGAGCAGCTGGTCTGAGAAACATGTTCAACCTTTCTGGGCTGCTTGTGTTTTGCTCACTTTTATATATTTGCATTAAAAGTGTAGATGTGTTATATCATGACGTGTCTTGGAAAATCCTCGAGTAATTGACTGCATTCCTTGCTTATGCAGAGAAATGAAAAAGCTTACAGCACCTGGTATTCCCAGGCGGTCTCCCATCCAAGTACTAACCAGGCCCGACCCTGCTTAGCTTCCGAGATCAGACGAGATCGGGCGTGTTCAGAGTGGTATGGCCGTAAGCAAAGGTGGAGCAGACAAACACACTATTTAAACATGGTCACAGGTTATGTCTCCAAGAAAACGCTGGACAGCGCCCGTGGCTTGATCCCGGGGAGGGACGGACAACGCCAAATCTTGCAGGAAGATTTGAGGAGAGAAGCAACCGCTGAGCTAAACCGGCGCGGAGGTCAAACGCGGAAATAATCTTTATACAGCTGCTCTTCTCTGCGCTGAAGGAACCACTGACAATCCTGCCTTGAACAGCGACGTTGCAGCGCTTTCATGCTCTTAAACAACACATTCATGTAAAGGTGTCCTAATCTGTGGAGCAGTTTGGAATCAAAGCCAGAGAAAACCAGTACCTGAAAGCTGCACTAAAGTAATGTGGGCTCCCCTGATTTCAAACTGCATCACATATCGGGAAACATTTACAGTCATGTCTTCTATAAGATGATAGAAACGCTGAAATGTAGCCACACTCTGAAAACACTGGCGTTGCCCAAAAGTTGTTCAACTGTGCTAATGTTTCTCCGTTCACAGATATGGAGAAACGATCAGGACGGAGCCGGTGAACGTGTATAAATAGTGTGTTTGTCTGCTCCACCTTCGCTTACGGCCATACCACTCTGAACACGCCCGATCTCGTCCGATCCCGGAAGCCACGCAGGGTCGGGCCTGGTTAGTACTTGGCTGGGAGACCGCCTGGGAATACCAGGTGCTGTAAGCTTTTTGCCCTCTCTGTACAGACAGCAGAGGGCGCTGCTGCTTCTTCTTCAGTGGAGACACAGCTTTGAACAACAGAGCAGCTGGTCTGAGAAACATGTTCAACCTTTCTGGGCTGCTTGTGTTTTGCTCACTTTTATATATTTGCATTAAAAGTGTAGATGTGTTATATCATGACGTGTCTTGGAAAATCCTCGAGTAATTGACTGCATTCCTTGCTTATGCAGAGAAATGAAAAAGCTTACAGCACCTGGTATTCCCAGGCGGTCTCCCATCCAAGTACTAACCAGGCCCGACCCTGCTTAGCTTCCGAGATCAGACGAGATCGGGCGTGTTCAGAGTGGTATGGCCGTAAGCAAAGGTGGAGCAGACAAACACACTATTTAAACATGGTCACAGGTTATGTCTCCAAGAAAACGCTGGACAGCGCCCGTGGCTTGATCCCGGGGAGGGACGGACAACGCCAAATCTTGCAGGAAGATTTGAGGAGAGAAGCAACCGCTGAGCTAAACCGGCGCGGAGGTCAAACGCGGAAATAATCTTTATACAGCTGCTCTTCTCTGCGCTGAAGGAACCACTGACAATCCTGCCTTGAACAGCGACGTTGCAGCGCTTTCATGCTCTTAAACAACACATTCATGTAAAGGTGTCCTAATCTGTGGAGCAGTTTGGAATCAAAGCCAGAGAAAACCAGTACCTGAAAGCTGCACTAAAGTAATGTGGGCTCCCCTGATTTCAAACTGCATCACATATCGGGAAACATTTACAGTCATGTCTTCTATAAGATGATAGAAACGCTGAAATGTAGCCACACTCTGAAAACACTGGCGTTGCCCAAAAGTTGTTCAACTGTGCTAATGTTTCTCCGTTCACAGATATGGAGAAACGATCAGGACGGAGCCGGTGAACGTGTATAAATAGTGTGTTTGTCTGCTCCACCTTCGCTTACGGCCATACCACTCTGAACACGCCCGATCTCGTCCGATCCCGGAAGCCACGCAGGGTCGGGCCTGGTTAGTACTTGGCTGGGAGACCGCCTGGGAATACCAGGTGCTGTAAGCTTTTTGCCCTCTCTGTACAGACAGCAGAGGGCGCTGCTGCTTCTTCTTCAGTGGAGACACAGCTTTGAACAACAGAGCAGCTGGTCTGAGAAACATGTTCAACCTTTCTGGGCTGCTTGTGTTTTGCTCACTTTTATATATTTGCATTAAAAGTGTAGATGTGTTATATCATGACGTGTCTTGGAAAATCCTCGAGTAATTGACTGCATTCCTTGCTTATGCAGAGAAATGAAAAAGCTTACAGCACCTGGTATTCCCAGGCGGTCTCCCATCCAAGTACTAACCAGGCCCGACCCTGCTTAGCTTCCGAGATCAGACGAGATCGGGCGTGTTCAGAGTGGTATGGCCGTAAGCAAAGGTGGAGCAGACAAACACACTATTTAAACATGGTCACAGGTTATGTCTCCAAGAAAACGCTGGACAGCGCCCGTGGCTTGATCCCGGGGAGGGACGGACAACGCCAAATCTTGCAGGAAGATTTGAGGAGAGAAGCAACCGCTGAGCTAAACCGGCGCGGAGGTCAAACGCGGAAATAATCTTTATACAGCTGCTCTTCTCTGCGCTGAAGGAACCACTGACAATCCTGCCTTGAACAGCGACGTTGCAGCGCTTTCATGCTCTTAAACAACACATTCATGTAAAGGTGTCCTAATCTGTGGAGCAGTTTGGAATCAAAGCCAGAGAAAACCAGTACCTGAAAGCTGCACTAAAGTAATGTGGGCTCCCCTGATTTCAAACTGCATCACATATCGGGAAACATTTACAGTCATGTCTTCTATAAGATGATAGAAACGCTGAAATGTAGCCACACTCTGAAAACACTGGCGTTGCCCAAAAGTTGTTCAACTGTGCTAATGTTTCTCCGTTCACAGATATGGAGAAACGATCAGGACGGAGCCGGTGAACGTGTATAAATAGTGTGTTTGTCTGCTCCACCTTCGCTTACGGCCATACCACTCTGAACACGCCCGATCTCGTCCGATCCCGGAAGCCACGCAGGGTCGGGCCTGGTTAGTACTTGGCTGGGAGACCGCCTGGGAATACCAGGTGCTGTAAGCTTTTTGCCCTCTCTGTACAGACAGCAGAGGGCGCTGCTGCTTCTTCTTCAGTGGAGACACAGCTTTGAACAACAGAGCAGCTGGTCTGAGAAACATGTTCAACCTTTCTGGGCTGCTTGTGTTTTGCTCACTTTTATATATTTGCATTAAAAGTGTAGATGTGTTATATCATGACGTGTCTTGGAAAATCCTCGAGTAATTGACTGCATTCCTTGCTTATGCAGAGAAATGAAAAAGCTTACAGCACCTGGTATTCCCAGGCGGTCTCCCATCCAAGTACTAACCAGGCCCGACCCTGCTTAGCTTCCGAGATCAGACGAGATCGGGCGTGTTCAGAGTGGTATGGCCGTAAGCAAAGGTGGAGCAGACAAACACACTATTTAAACATGGTCACAGGTTATGTCTCCAAGAAAACGCTGGACAGCGCCCGTGGCTTGATCCCGGGGAGGGACGGACAACGCCAAATCTTGCAGGAAGATTTGAGGAGAGAAGCAACCGCTGAGCTAAACCGGCGCGGAGGTCAAACGCGGAAATAATCTTTATACAGCTGCTCTTCTCTGCGCTGAAGGAACCACTGACAATCCTGCCTTGAACAGCGACGTTGCAGCGCTTTCATGCTCTTAAACAACACATTCATGTAAAGGTGTCCTAATCTGTGGAGCAGTTTGGAATCAAAGCCAGAGAAAACCAGTACCTGAAAGCTGCACTAAAGTAATGTGGGCTCCCCTGATTTCAAACTGCATCACATATCGGGAAACATTTACAGTCATGTCTTCTATAAGATGATAGAAACGCTGAAATGTAGCCACACTCTGAAAACACTGGCGTTGCCCAAAAGTTGTTCAACTGTGCTAATGTTTCTCCGTTCACAGATATGGAGAAACGATCAGGACGGAGCCGGTGAACGTGTATAAATAGTGTGTTTGTCTGCTCCACCTTCGCTTACGGCCATACCACTCTGAACACGCCCGATCTCGTCCGATCCCGGAAGCCACGCAGGGTCGGGCCTGGTTAGTACTTGGCTGGGAGACCGCCTGGGAATACCAGGTGCTGTAAGCTTTTTGCCCTCTCTGTACAGACAGCAGAGGGCGCTGCTGCTTCTTCTTCAGTGGAGACACAGCTTTGAACAACAGAGCAGCTGGTCTGAGAAACATGTTCAACCTTTCTGGGCTGCTTGTGTTTTGCTCACTTTTATATATTTGCATTAAAAGTGTAGATGTGTTATATCATGACGTGTCTTGGAAAATCCTCGAGTAATTGACTGCATTCCTTGCTTATGCAGAGAAATGAAAAAGCTTACAGCACCTGGTATTCCCAGGCGGTCTCCCATCCAAGTACTAACCAGGCCCGACCCTGCTTAGCTTCCGAGATCAGACGAGATCGGGCGTGTTCAGAGTGGTATGGCCGTAAGCAAAGGTGGAGCAGACAAACACACTATTTAAACATGGTCACAGGTTATGTCTCCAAGAAAACGCTGGACAGCGCCCGTGGCTTGATCCCGGGGAGGGACGGACAACGCCAAATCTTGCAGGAAGATTTGAGGAGAGAAGCAACCGCTGAGCTAAACCGGCGCGGAGGTCAAACGCGGAAATAATCTTTATACAGCTGCTCTTCTCTGCGCTGAAGGAACCACTGACAATCCTGCCTTGAACAGCGACGTTGCAGCGCTTTCATGCTCTTAAACAACACATTCATGTAAAGGTGTCCTAATCTGTGGAGCAGTTTGGAATCAAAGCCAGAGAAAACCAGTACCTGAAAGCTGCACTAAAGTAATGTGGGCTCCCCTGATTTCAAACTGCATCACATATCGGGAAACATTTACAGTCATGTCTTCTATAAGATGATAGAAACGCTGAAATGTAGCCACACTCTGAAAACACTGGCGTTGCCCAAAAGTTGTTCAACTGTGCTAATGTTTCTCCGTTCACAGATATGGAGAAACGATCAGGACGGAGCCGGTGAACGTGTATAAATAGTGTGTTTGTCTGCTCCACCTTCGCTTACGGCCATACCACTCTGAACACGCCCGATCTCGTCCGATCCCGGAAGCCACGCAGGGTCGGGCCTGGTTAGTACTTGGCTGGGAGACCGCCTGGGAATACCAGGTGCTGTAAGCTTTTTGCCCTCTCTGTACAGACAGCAGAGGGCGCTGCTGCTTCTTCTTCAGTGGAGACACAGCTTTGAACAACAGAGCAGCTGGTCTGAGAAACATGTTCAACCTTTCTGGGCTGCTTGTGTTTTGCTCACTTTTATATATTTGCATTAAAAGTGTAGATGTGTTATATCATGACGTGTCTTGGAAAATCCTCGAGTAATTGACTGCATTCCTTGCTTATGCAGAGAAATGAAAAAGCTTACAGCACCTGGTATTCCCAGGCGGTCTCCCATCCAAGTACTAACCAGGCCCGACCCTGCTTAGCTTCCGAGATCAGACGAGATCGGGCGTGTTCAGAGTGGTATGGCCGTAAGCAAAGGTGGAGCAGACAAACACACTATTTAAACATGGTCACAGGTTATGTCTCCAAGAAAACGCTGGACAGCGCCCGTGGCTTGATCCCGGGGAGGGACGGACAACGCCAAATCTTGCAGGAAGATTTGAGGAGAGAAGCAACCGCTGAGCTAAACCGGCGCGGAGGTCAAACGCGGAAATAATCTTTATACAGCTGCTCTTCTCTGCGCTGAAGGAACCACTGACAATCCTGCCTTGAACAGCGACGTTGCAGCGCTTTCATGCTCTTAAACAACACATTCATGTAAAGGTGTCCTAATCTGTGGAGCAGTTTGGAATCAAAGCCAGAGAAAACCAGTACCTGAAAGCTGCACTAAAGTAATGTGGGCTCCCCTGATTTCAAACTGCATCACATATCGGGAAACATTTACAGTCATGTCTTCTATAAGATGATAGAAACGCTGAAATGTAGCCACACTCTGAAAACACTGGCGTTGCCCAAAAGTTGTTCAACTGTGCTAATGTTTCTCCGTTCACAGATATGGAGAAACGATCAGGACGGAGCCGGTGAACGTGTATAAATAGTGTGTTTGTCTGCTCCACCTTCGCTTACGGCCATACCACTCTGAACACGCCCGATCTCGTCCGATCCCGGAAGCCACGCAGGGTCGGGCCTGGTTAGTACTTGGCTGGGAGACCGCCTGGGAATACCAGGTGCTGTAAGCTTTTTGCCCTCTCTGTACAGACAGCAGAGGGCGCTGCTGCTTCTTCTTCAGTGGAGACACAGCTTTGAACAACAGAGCAGCTGGTCTGAGAAACATGTTCAACCTTTCTGGGCTGCTTGTGTTTTGCTCACTTTTATATATTTGCATTAAAAGTGTAGATGTGTTATATCATGACGTGTCTTGGAAAATCCTCGAGTAATTGACTGCATTCCTTGCTTATGCAGAGAAATGAAAAAGCTTACAGCACCTGGTATTCCCAGGCGGTCTCCCATCCAAGTACTAACCAGGCCCGACCCTGCTTAGCTTCCGAGATCAGACGAGATCGGGCGTGTTCAGAGTGGTATGGCCGTAAGCAAAGGTGGAGCAGACAAACACACTATTTAAACATGGTCACAGGTTATGTCTCCAAGAAAACGCTGGACAGCGCCCGTGGCTTGATCCCGGGGAGGGACGGACAACGCCAAATCTTGCAGGAAGATTTGAGGAGAGAAGCAACCGCTGAGCTAAACCGGCGCGGAGGTCAAACGCGGAAATAATCTTTATACAGCTGCTCTTCTCTGCGCTGAAGGAACCACTGACAATCCTGCCTTGAACAGCGACGTTGCAGCGCTTTCATGCTCTTAAACAACACATTCATGTAAAGGTGTCCTAATCTGTGGAGCAGTTTGGAATCAAAGCCAGAGAAAACCAGTACCTGAAAGCTGCACTAAAGTAATGTGGGCTCCCCTGATTTCAAACTGCATCACATATCGGGAAACATTTACAGTCATGTCTTCTATAAGATGATAGAAACGCTGAAATGTAGCCACACTCTGAAAACACTGGCGTTGCCCAAAAGTTGTTCAACTGTGCTAATGTTTCTCCGTTCACAGATATGGAGAAACGATCAGGACGGAGCCGGTGAACGTGTATAAATAGTGTGTTTGTCTGCTCCACCTTCGCTTACGGCCATACCACTCTGAACACGCCCGATCTCGTCCGATCCCGGAAGCCACGCAGGGTCGGGCCTGGTTAGTACTTGGCTGGGAGACCGCCTGGGAATACCAGGTGCTGTAAGCTTTTTGCCCTCTCTGTACAGACAGCAGAGGGCGCTGCTGCTTCTTCTTCAGTGGAGACACAGCTTTGAACAACAGAGCAGCTGGTCTGAGAAACATGTTCAACCTTTCTGGGCTGCTTGTGTTTTGCTCACTTTTATATATTTGCATTAAAAGTGTAGATGTGTTATATCATGACGTGTCTTGGAAAATCCTCGAGTAATTGACTGCATTCCTTGCTTATGCAGAGAAATGAAAAAGCTTACAGCACCTGGTATTCCCAGGCGGTCTCCCATCCAAGTACTAACCAGGCCCGACCCTGCTTAGCTTCCGAGATCAGACGAGATCGGGCGTGTTCAGAGTGGTATGGCCGTAAGCAAAGGTGGAGCAGACAAACACACTATTTAAACATGGTCACAGGTTATGTCTCCAAGAAAACGCTGGACAGCGCCCGTGGCTTGATCCCGGGGAGGGACGGACAACGCCAAATCTTGCAGGAAGATTTGAGGAGAGAAGCAACCGCTGAGCTAAACCGGCGCGGAGGTCAAACGCGGAAATAATCTTTATACAGCTGCTCTTCTCTGCGCTGAAGGAACCACTGACAATCCTGCCTTGAACAGCGACGTTGCAGCGCTTTCATGCTCTTAAACAACACATTCATGTAAAGGTGTCCTAATCTGTGGAGCAGTTTGGAATCAAAGCCAGAGAAAACCAGTACCTGAAAGCTGCACTAAAGTAATGTGGGCTCCCCTGATTTCAAACTGCATCACATATCGGGAAACACTGCATGAAAAGTGGGATTTTCGTCCCCGTAAACGCCCGAAAATCTCCCTAATTTTCGGCAGTTAACGGCAATTTACAGCCTGCAAACGCCGCGTTCGCTGTGCCACAAATTGTCGGAAACGAACCATGACGTCAGTGGAGCTCCCGGAGGTGCGAACGGCTCTAATTTGCATATGAATCGCAGCGAAACCACGCCTGGTCACAGAATGTGTGGGCTGGCTTGAATATCCTCCCCCAGTATTGGATGAAACCACTACTTTTAAACACGAAAAATCATTCGTGATTGGCTGGCAGATCTGTCAGATCTGTCACTATTGGTCAACCTGAGTCATTATAAACGTAAACCACACCCCATATATATATATATATATCTATATATATATATATATATATATATATATATATAATTTTATTTACTTACTTTCTATTTGTCAAATGTATTCATATAATATATAATATTCATCAAAGACATGAATGAATTTATTGAGGAAAGGAAAATGCCAGGAAGGTGTTGTTTATTCAAAGAAAGAGCTTTATTAACACAAACACATCACAACTATGTACAAAATATAATCCGCCCACACAACAACAGGAAGCTCACTAGAAGCCTAAAATCCTGCAGCACCGTGAAGTGTCTGTCTGCCGCCTCGGAGCTGTCGGTAACTGCCGGCCTTCTGCCTGAATTCGGTCCATTTTGCAGACGTCGGTTGTCGCTCTGCACTTCGGAATCGCCTCTATAATCACGACTGCAGCGCGGCACGGAGCTCGGTGAGCTCCCGGCTCCATCCAGACACCCGCCGTCTTGTGCCGTCTTCCCCCTCAGACATCAGGTCCATGGCGGCGCACTTTCAAAGCTCCAACTCATCCTCAGCTAGCTCTCTGTAAAAACAATCAATAAAGACGATCAGTACTGCGCGATGCACTGCGTATGGACGCAAGACATCTATTAATGCACCCGAATAATAGTCACATTGACCAAAAACGGATTTAATCTAACAAGTCTTACCCTCTTTGTTCTCGAACGACTCCGAGCTGAACTCCTCACAGCTTCAGCCTGCGATGGAAGATCTGGTTGTTTGTACCTGAGGCTCCTGCGTAACGTTACTATCTTATAGGCAGCTGGAAAACAATTAAATGAAAAGTGGTATGAATAATGAAAACGTAAGTCACTGTAAAATTAAACCATGAAGGAGAAAACAGTAAACGTTACTTACACACGATGGCGTCATTATCAGCATCATGTAAATCTGGACTTGCAGACAGAGCTCCGAGCTAATACTCCTCGGTGTGATGCAAGGTTAGTCTGTGAAAACAACATGCTCGTAGCGATAAACCTCCGTGTCCCTCTGCGGCAGCGAAATGACATCCGTCGGCTACACTCTCCGCGGCGACCCGGCAAAGCTCCTCCCGTCAACACAGGCCTCCTCTCGACAAGGCCGGGCCGCTAACCGAGCTCCTGCTAGCCTAGCTTAGCTCCTGCTAGCTAGCTTAGCCGAACTTGCTTCGTGTCCAATAAAACACAAACACTTCGACTGCGAAGGAGAGTCCAGCTCACACACTCAAGGCACGTCGTCCGAATATAGTTCACAGTCCGTTAGTAATAAAACACGACACTGACGGACACACACAGCCCACTGTTAGCTGCTCTACGCCATTTACTCTCTGCTCCTTCTTCCTCGTCAGTGACGCTCCGGTCAACCCGGAAGTGTAAAAACACTTACAGGTCATGAACTCTCACACGAAATATGAATTACTTTAACTTCTTTTAAACATTCAGAACCCATGAAATTATATTTTAATGTCACACATTTTAAACAGAAATTATTTATATATTTCAATATCTTATTTATCTCATATGTCATGCACATTTTAACTTAACAACTGGCGCTTTATCTTTAACTTGGTCTCAGGAGAGAGAAAAAAAGGAATAAATAATCTTTTTACATAACATTGGCCATTGCTAATGACATACACAGTAATTAATCTAGCATATTTTAATTAAACAAATCAATTCAAGCTAAAATGTAAGAGTCTATAATTAGGCTATACTGAGCCTCATCTATTTATACCAGAGATTTTCTTAAAATGAAGTTAATACCTTTTAGGAAAATGTCACCTGGGGAAAAACTCCCCCTGCTACCCTGATTTGCATTTGTATAGCTCCCAGCATTTCATTTACATGTTAAAGCCTCCCCTAGAATCAGGGGTAGGGGGGTCATGGGGGGACAACTGCCAAGCAAGGCCCACGTCAGTTTCCGACAATTTACGTCAGTTTTCAGTGTTGCCTGCAAATTGCCGTGAATTGTCGCAAACCTGAAATTCCGCGACAATCTACAGTGCCGCACACTGACGAAAATCCCACTTTTCATGCAGTGAAACATTTACAGTCATGTCTTCTATAAGATGATAGAAACGCTGAAATGTAGCCACACTCTGAAAACACTGGCGTTGCCCAAAAGTTGTTCAACTGTGCTAATGTTTCTCCGTTCACAGATATGGAGAAACGATCAGGACGGAGCCGGTGAACGTGTATAAATAGTGTGTTTGTCTGCTCCACCTTCGCTTACGGCCATACCAACCTGAACACGTCCCTTAGTGTGAGTGCTTCAGTGAGTGTGTGTGTGTGTGTGAGAAGCTCCATCGTTTCCCAGTGTATGATTTACCTTTCCAAACGCCTATTTCGTTGGAAAAAAATCTAAAGTACATTTGAAAGTCATCCCCCCAACAGCTGCAGCTGTTTGGGGGAGATTTCGTGGAAAACGCATCGGACGGACAACATGGCAACGGGAAATGGATCGAACAAGCAACAAGAGAAACCGATCACGGATAATGGAGAACAGCGCAAAATATATGAAAAAAGATTAACCATTGTGGTGGAGATTGAAGGAGATGACAGAATTACAATGATGGAGCTTTTGAGGAAGGTGAAGGAGGAATGTGGCGAGGTCATTGGCTGTAGATTTAAGACGCCAAAAAGTTATGAAATCACCATGCGGAATGACACGGGGAAATCCAAGTTAATGGACGGGCTGAAAATAAGAAACAACGTCATTATGGCCCGAGATATAGTAATCGGTGAGATGGTGGTCTCATTCATCAACTTGCCTACATATATCGAAGATGAAATAATACTGGGAAAATTA
>CAVMBS020000113.1:0-14896 GCA_963678695.2 Diplodus puntazzo
GTGGACTGCGAGGGCCCGTTCAACGCTGCTTGCAGCTTTAATTATTATTATTATTATTATTTTTATCCTCAAAAATGATCGCATATTTCACTGCCTGAACATACCCCAAAACTCACCAAACTTGGAATATAAGTCACACCTGTCGCCAAATTTTATAATCTATTGTCGTCCTGAATTTCCACCACTAGGTGGCGCTGTCATTAAGGAAAGCGCGTTTTGGCTAATAACTCCCATATACTTTGTTGCACATTCAAAAACCTTATATCCACGCGTTCAGTGAATTGTGCTGAATCTTGTGGTATAGGCCACGCCCATTTCCGCCTACCGTTTTTTTTCGCTACGTCGCAAAATGTCGAAAACCTACTTTTTCGAACTCCTCCCAGGCGATTTCACCGATTTGCACGAAACTTGGCACACAGCATCTGTGGACCCTGCTGACAAAAAGTTATCAAAAGAATTTTGATAGATCAAACGATACTCACGTTATTAATTAACAACTTCCTGCAGATTTCATTACAAAGAGGAAGTGATGCATATCTTCACATTGGTGTGTCTGAATGACATGAAACTCAGAATACTAGTCCCCCATGAGCCCCTGAGTCCCTGTGCAAAATTTGAGGCGATGACCATAAGGTGGCGCTCTTTAAATTGAAGTATTTTATATCTCCACATCGGTTCATCGGATTAACACGAAACTTTGAACAATTATTGTCAGTGCCTTCCTGAGGACAGCTGACAAAGGGTATACCGATCAGCCACTAGGTGGCGCTCTGGTGGCCGTATAATTAAAGATTTGGCACTGTGCCCACACCATAACACTTATGGAAATGAAACTCATAGGGGTGCTATAGAATGGCCCCTGTAACCCACACACCAAATATGACCAGCAGGGGGCGCTATTTTGAAAAAAAAATGTTTTTGGCCCATAAATCCCGCATAATAAGTTGCACATTGTTAAACCTTATATTTACATGTTCCCTGAATTCAGCTGAATTGTGTGGTGTAGGCCCCGCCCACTTTGACAGCAACTTTCCATTCGCAAAATCGCACCAAATGAAAAACCTACTTTTTCGAACTCCTCCTAGACGATTTGACCGATTTGCACCAAACTTTGCATGAAGCATCTGTGGACCCTCCTGACAAAAAGTTATCAAAAGAATTTTGATAGCCCAAAAAACGCCCAAAACATAAAACAAAAAATTCCTGCACATTGCATTCAAAACAGATATTGTTCCATATCTTCCCCAAATACATTCCCATTACCACAACACTTTTGCTAATTGTGTTCCATGGCCTGATGAGGGTCTGTGTAAAATTTGGAGCAAATCGGCCAATAGGTGGCGATCTGGTGGCAGTCTAATTAGTTTGCATGGAATTAAATGGGAAAATCTTTAAATCCTCTTCAAAACTCATCCACTTTCAACCTCTCCTTGTCCTTCATACTTTGAGCTACAGACTCCATTTCAACTTCAGAAAAGAGTCTCGAGACCTTGAAATATTAGTCCTGTATTCATGTGAGGGGCCGGCTCTACGCAGGGGCAAGAGGGGGCAGCCCCCCCACAAATAAATGTCTTGCCCCCTCAACTCATCTCTCTGTCCCTCCGCTCCGCTGTGCGTGCATTCACAGGCTGCGCAGCACGCCACACACACACACACACACACACACACACACACACACACACACACACCCCTCCCTAAACTCTTAGTAAATATCCAATCACTGTTGCAGTATGCAAATGAGCCAAGACGTAGCATGACAATATGGTGTCAGGTTTCACCACGGCGGGAAGACTTTGAAGTAGCAGCAGCAGTTTCTTTTAAAATATGATTGGCTCAGCAGCTCAGTCAGTCATTAAACCATTATTTTCCTGTTTAAAGAAAGAAAGGGGAGCGGGATAAGTTCAAATGAGCAAACATGCTAAAAAGAAAGAAGCCGGAGAAAGAGATGGATGGAGCAGAAACATTAAGGGCAAAAAGAAAAAAAACGGTTAATAGAGGATGCAGTCAAATGCGCCAAATAAACAGAGCTTTTAGTGGTGGAGGAGCGAAGGTCAGCGCGGCTACAGTCAGCCAGGACAGTGACGACACGGACCCAGCAGGGTCACATTTCCTTATTGCAAAAGCAAACATATTTCAGGAGAGTCTGTGTTCAAAGTTTAAAAAATATTATTTGAATATATAGGCTATACATCCTGTCTTTTACATCCTAACTCATTTATCATTGTTGCTGTTATTGTGAATATTAGCTGACAAGGCCAGTGTCAGTCGCGGAGTTGATGCAGAGGGACAGGATAATGCCAGTTATAGGAGTGAGGAGGAGGAAGAGACAGATGAGGAGGGACAGGAGCAGGGGGAGATGGAAAAGGAGGAGGAGAAGGAGGAAGAGGAGGAGGAGAAAGAGGAGGAAGAGGAAATTGGAGCAGGAACCACCAAAAAAACAAAACAGTGCCAGGGACAGGTGCAGTGTGCAGGACTGGGTTGGCAATAAGTCTTTGCATAGCATTATATTAAGTCACATGTTGATGTTTCAGTTCCAGTCACACAGAAACAATAAGCCCATCCTCTCCTGCAGTTATGTCAGTGGCTTTCTGAACTAGACATCTGTTTTCTTTCCAAAGTTAATGAGTTATGGCTAATATTCGTTATTACTGATGTTCTTTTCATCCAGATATAGCAGTACATTAGATGCAAATAAAGTATTCATCTTAAAACTACGGTTCCACTTGCATCCGTCATGCAATCAGATAAAAGGTCTCTCCAAACCAAGCTTGAGGGCTGAATTTCAACCCCAGCCCGCCTCTGCCAGTGTGTGACAGATCCCTACGTAAAGTCCCGCTGTAGTTCTGCACTGTTTTGTTTCATATAATCACGGCATTTTTTTTTTTTTAACAAAGCCAGCTCACTTATTTTTTGCTCCAGCTTCCAGCAGCTCACAAAGAGAAAGTTGGACAGGTCTGATGGTAGAGGCCTGGCAAAGTGCAATCCACTTCTCCAGGTTGGGTTGGACACATAGCTAACAACCCAGTTCAATGAAGAAACACTGTTACTATAAGCACAGAAAAAAAAGTGCTGGAGCATGATGTGTATACATGATGCCCCCTTCACATTTTTGTCTGCCCCCTCATATATGCCTGCCTAGAACCGGCCCTGGTAACATCCCATTAGTTAATCGGTTCTTCTCTGACCTGGCTGGATTCTCTGCTTTTTTTTTCTTTTCAAGATCTCTCAAAAGAACCAGTGTGCTTGATAAGAGTGGTGGCATACAGACTCTCAAGAGCAAACACAGTAAGATGGAACTTCCATATCCATGCTGTACACTCTGTGTTTGAGCACACAGGTGACGTCGTCCAGTGTTTTGAAACCATCAGGGGAGTTTGAGCCTACCACTGTGCTGGAAGCTGGAGGGTTTGTGAGACTACTGGACGATGATACTTTCAGCTTTCACTTCAAACTATTTAATTGCATTATGCCTCGTGTGGACATTTTCTTCATCCAGCTCCAGAAGCTGACCATCGTCTCAGTCTTTGTCCGGGGAATAATGCAGCAGTTCACACAGTTTTTCTGACTTCAGCGTACAGTATTTAATACCGGCAGTAGCAGGCCACCGAATTGTAAAGGAATGACTTCCTCAGCAGAATGTGTTGCGTGAACAAGCCCCGACGGCAGCATTCCCCGACGCGCGTGGACTGCGAGGGCCCGTTCAACGCTGCTTGCAGCTTTAATTATTATTATTATTTTTATCCTCAAAAATGATCGCATATTTCACTACCTGAACATACCCCAAAACTCACCAAACTTGGAATATAAGTCACACCTGTCGCCAAATTTTATAATCTATTGTCGTCCTGAATTTCCACCACTAGGTGGCGCTGTCATTAAGGAAAGCGCGTTTTGGCTAATAACTCCCATATACTTTGTTGCACATTCAAAAACCTTATATTCACGCGTTCAGTGAATTGTGCTGAATCTTGTGGTATAGGCCACGCCCATTTCCGCCTACCGTTTTTTTTCGCTACGTCGCAAAATGTCGAAAACCTACTTTTTCGAACTCCTCCCAGGCGATTTCACCGATTTGCACGAAACTTGGCACACAGCATCTGTGGACCCTGCTGACAAAAAGTTATCAAAAGAATTTTGATAGATCAAACGATACTCACGTTATTAATTAACAACTTCCTGCAGATTTCGTTACAAACAGGAAGTGATGCATATCTTCACATTGGTATGTCCTAATGACATGAAACTCAGAATACTACTTACCCATAGGCCCCTGAGGACCTGTGCAAAATTTTAGACGATGACCATAAGGTGGCGCTCTTTAAATTGAAGTAATTTATATCTCCACAACGGTTCATCGGATTAACACGAAAGTCTGAACAATTATTGTCAGTACCTTCCTGAGGATACCTGACAAAGGGTTTATCGATTAGCCACTAGGTGGCGCTCTGGTGGCCGTATGATTTAATATTTGGCACTGTGTCCACACCATAACACTTATGGAAATGAAACTCATAGGGGTGCTATAGAATGGCCCCTGTAACTCACACACCAAAAATGACCAGCAGGGGGCGCAATTTAAAAAAAAAACAGTTTTTGGCCCATAAATCCTGCATAAGATGTTGCACATCGTTAAAGCTTATATCTACATGTTCCCTGAATTCAGCTGAATTGTGTGCTGTAGGTTACGCCCACTTTGGCAGTAACTTTCCATTCGCAAATTCGCGCCAAATGAAAAACCTACTTTTTCGAACTCCTCCTAGACGATTTGACCGATTTGCACCAAACTTTGCATGAAGCATCTGTGGACCCTCCTGACAAAAAGTTATTAAAAGAATTTTGATAGCCCAAAAAACGCCCAAAACATAAAACAAAAAATTCCTGCACATTGCATTCAAAACAGATATTGTTCCATATCTTCCCCAAATACATTCCCATTACCACAACACTTTTGCTAATTGTGTTCCATGGCCTGATGAGGGTCTGTGTAAAATTTGGAGCAAATCGGCCAATAGGTGGCGATCTGGTGGCAGTCTAATTAGTTTGCATGGAATTAAATGGGAAAATCTTTAAATCCTCTTCAAAACTCATCCACTTTCAACCTCTCCTTGTCCTTCATACTTTGAGCTACAGACTCCATTTCAACTTCAGAAAAGAGTCTCGAGACCTTGAAATATTAGTCCTGTATTCATGTGAGGGGCCGGCTCTACGCAGGGGCAAGAGGGGGCAGCCCCCCCACAAATAAATGTCTTGCCCCCTCAACTCATCTCTCTGTCCCTCCGCTCCGCTGTGCGTGCATTCACAGGCTGCGCAGCACGCACACACACACACACACACACACACACACACACACACACACACACACACACCCCTCCCTAAACTTTTAGTAAATATCCAATCACTGTTGCAGTATGCAAATGAGCCAAGACGTAGCATGACAATATGGTGTCAGGTTTCACCACGGCGGGAAGACTTTGAAGTAGCAGCAGCAGTTTCTTTTAAAATATGATTGGCTCAGCAGCTCAGTCAGTCATTAAACCATTATTTTCCTGTTTAAAGAAAGAAAGGGGAGCGGGATAAGTTCAAATGAGCAAACATGCTAAAAAGAAAGAAGCCGGAGAAAGAGATGGATAGAGCAGAAACATTAAGGGCAAAAAAGAAAAAAACGGTTAATAGAGGATGCAGTCAAATGCGCCAAATAAACAGAGCTTTTAGTGGTGGAGGAGCGAAGGTCAGCGCGGCTACAGTCAGCAAGGACAGTGACGACACGGACCCAGCAGGGTCACATTTCCTTATTGCAAAAGCAAACATATTTCAGGAGAGTCTGTGTTCAAAGTTTAAAAAATATTATTTGAATATATAGGCTATACATCCTGTCTTTTACATCCTAACTCATTTATCATTGTTGCTGTTATTGTGAATATTAGCTGACAAGGCCAGTGTCAGTCGCGGAGTTGATGCAGAGGGACAGGATAATGCCAGTTATAGGAGTGAGGAGGAGGAAGAGACAGATGAGGAGGGACAGGAGCAGGGGGACATGGAAAAGGAGGAGGAGAAGGAGGAAGAGGAGGAGGAGAAAGAGGAGGAAGAGGAAATTGGAGCAGGAACCACCAAAAAAACAAAACAGTGCCAGGGACAGGTGCAGTGTGCAGGACTGGGTTGGCAATAAGTCTTTGCAAGGCATTAAATTAAGTCACATGTTGATGTTTCAGTTCCAGTCACACAGAAACAATAAGCCCATCCTCTCCTGCAGTTATGTCAGTGGCTTTCTGAACTAGACATCTGTTTTCTTTCCAAAGTTAATGAGTTATGGCTAATATTCGTTATTACTGATGTTCTTTTCATCCAGATATAGCAGTACATTAGATGCAAATAAAGTATTCATCTTAAAACTACGGTTCCACTTGCATCCGTCATGCAATCAGATAAAAGGTCTCTCCAAACCAAGCTTGAGGGCTGAATTTCAACCCCAGCCCGCCTCTGCCAGTGTGTGACAGATCCCTACGTAAAGTCCCGCTGTAGTTCTGCACTGTTTTGTTTCATATAATCACGGCATTTTTTTTTTTTAACAAAGCCAGCTCACTTATTTTTTGCTCCAGCTTCCAGCAGCTCACAAAGAGAAAGTTGGACAGGTCTGATGGTAGAGGCCTGGCAAAGTGCAATCCACTTCTCCAGGTTGGGTTGGACACATAGCTAACAACCCAGTTCAATGAAGAAACACTGTTACTATAAGCACAGAAAAAAAAAGTGCTGGAGCATGATGTGTATACATGATGCCCCCTTCACATTTTTGTCTGCCCCCTCATATATGCCTGCCTAGAACCGGCCCTGGTAACATCCCATTAGTTAATCGGTTCTTCTCTGACCTGGCTGGATTCTCTGCTTTTTTTTTCTTTTCAAGATCTCTCAAAAGACCTAGTGTGCTTGATAAGAGTGGTGGCATACAGACTCTCAAGAGCAAACACAGTAAGATGGAACTTCCATATCCATGCTGTACACTCTGTGTTTGAGCACACAGGTGACGTCGTCCAGTGTTTTGAAACCATCAGGGGAGTTTGAGCCTACCACTGTGCTGGAAGCTGGTGGGTTTGTGAGACTACTGGACGATGATACTTTCAGCTTTCACTTCAAACTATTTAATTGCATTATGCCTCGTGTGGACATTTTCTTCATCCAGCTCCAGAAGCTGACCATCGTCTCAGTCTTTGTCCGGGGAATAATGCAGCAGTTCACACAGTTTTTCTGACTTCAGTGTACAGTATTTAATACCTGCAGTAGCAGGCCACCGAATTGTAAAGGAATGACTTCCTCAGCAGAATGTGTTGCGTGAACAAGCCCGGACGGCAGCATTCCCCGACGCGCGTGGACTGCGAGGGCCCGTTCAACGCTGCTTGCAGCTTTAATTTGTTAATGTAACCCAACATCATGGTTCTATTTTAGCCCATTTATTGGATAACATTAACCCAACATCAGAGTTGTTTTTTAACCCATTTTTTGGTATAAAGTCTCAACCCAACATGTTGGGTCAAGCCCATAACCCAACCCTGCTGGTCTAAAACAACCCAGCGTTGGCCAGGTCCAACTTTGGACCAGCGTTGGGTTACCCAAATAACCCAAATTGGGTTATTTTCAACCCAGCAGTTTTAAGTGTGAAGATTAAACCTTTGGTGCATAACATCCACTACAGTGGACCGATGTATTTGAAGTCACAGAAACATAAATGTACAGGAAAGATGTTATTTAAATCTGGATAAACGTATTTCTAACATCTTATTCAATTCCTTATTTCACCTCTCTGGTTTTCAGAGAATCACAGTTATACCAGAGGGACTCTCTACCACATCTGCCACATCTCAAAATCACAAAGTGATACAAAGGCAAGTATGGGCAGGACACGCTACACCAACCTAAGTGCTTAAAAAAATACCTATTCACCATAGTGGACACCATTCATGAAAGGGTTTCAGAAAGGTAAATCAGAAAAATGTGAATTTAAAAGACGTTTCTATTGTAGGCGGACCCTCGGAGTGCTTTTATTTCTTGCATTTATATTCACAACAGAACAATGAGAGGGAGGTTCTGAGTAGAATTTAGATCGGGCCCAAAATATCAAGCCCGACCCGACACGAGCCCGTGCACGTTGTGTCCGAGCCCGGCCCGAAACATTAACTGTAATTATGAGCCCGAACCCGATTTAAACACGACATTTTTTTAATACGTGCCCAGCTGACACAGGACGTTGTATTAACGTTGGTCCTTGGTTGGTATGGGTTGCAACGTTAACCAACTAAAAGTTAACGTTGAGATAACGTCTAAAGCTGACGTCATTTCAACATAAAATAACAACGTCAAGCTTACGTTGTTTTTTTAGTTGTTTTTTAGTTGTTTTTGAGTTATGTTGGCAACCAACCAATATCCAACGTCCAGTCAACCTCACCAGTTTACGTAAAATATACGTAGTATTCTGACATTCAGTTGTAGGTCTTTTGACCTAAGCCCAACATTCTTTCAACGTTATATTGACAACATATAAACAACGTCAAAATCTAACTCCAAGCTGACGTTGTTATTTAGTTGGATTTAAGTTATGTTGGCAACCAACCAATATACAACGTCGAGTCAATCTCACCAGTTTACTTAAAAATACGTAGTATTCTGACATTCAGTTGTAGGTCTTTTGACTAAAGCCCAACGTTCTTTCAACGTTATATTTACAACTTACAAACAACGTCAAAATCTAACTCCAAGCTGACGTTGTTATTTAGTTGGATTTAAGTTATGTTGGCAAGCAACCAACCAACATCTAGTAAACATAATGGCTACGTAGAATTCAGACAGTAGGCTATATTTACCTTAACTTTCAACAAGAGTTGTTGATGAAATTGAAAATTGCTCTTTGCTTTTATGTCAATGCCACACAAACCATCCATACAATCTCTCATAGAATTTTTTTAAACAGTGATATAAGAAGCTTTATTGTCATTGCAATAAGTGGCTACAACAACATTTTTTGGGAAACACCTCTTGTATTGTAGCAGTTACAATGGTCATAAAATAGCCTATATTAAAGGGTAATAGCCTATAAATTGGCAGTAAGACTATATGTAGTTTAGAGTAAGTATTACAGACTGTAATAGTCCGTACCACGAGTGCAAGTAGGCTACACAAGATATGGTGGAAATGACTGTAATACTGTGTGACAGTTAGATCTTTGATAATTAAAAAAAAAAAGGGTTGATGGCTATCTCACATAATGTATTTTAATTATTTTACAGATACTTATTTCAGAACATTTTTCAAATATGTCATATTTCTGGGTTTTTTCATTCATTTTAATTGATGTTTAAAAAAAATACTCAAAGAAGATAAAAGTGAGAGTGGCAAATATTGGGAGTTCTAATACAGGCTGACACTTATCCACCTTATACAGATGCAGAAGTGAACAGTGTCAGGTAACTGAATCTGTGCAACATGTGATAATGGAGTACATATCAGGAGAGGAGAGCACTTAAGTTTAATTTTGAACATCTAGAGTAGAAGTGAGGGAAGGAGTAGAGTAGTAAAGTAGTAATTTTTATTCAATTACTATTATTATTATTGTTATTATTATTATTATTTTAATTTATATATTTTGATAAACAAACTGTAACTGCCACCCTCCTCACTGGCTTATCGCTCGTCCTACATCCGGCTCGGTAGGTGGCGGTAATGCTCCCTGAAATGGGTAGTAAACTCTCATTAAACTTTTGTGCGGGTGATGCAGGCAAAGACAAGAGTACCCATCTGCAGTCAAGATGGCCGACAAGGGCGCCGCCATATATCCAATCCATACCGGAAGTCCCAACCGGAAATTGGTTAATCACCAAAATAAAACCAAAATAAAAGCTGCCATTTAACCGATCCATACTGGAAGTCCCAACCGGAAGTTGGTCAATAACCAAAATAAAGCCAAAATAAAAGCCCCCATTTATCCAATCCATACCGGAAGTCTCAAGCGGAAGTGTTAATCACGAAAATAAAGGCCTAACATACACGTAGGTTTACACCATAGACTGTATGGTTTACACATAACATAATTCTATGCATTTTGTGCATTTACATGTTTATGGTAACGGTATAATTGATTAGTTAATTGTCTCGCCACGACTTTACTCAGAAGTTAGTTAGAAGCCTATAATAATCACTAACTTACAGTGGCGTGCACAGACTTTTTAAAGGGCAGGGGCAGAAGAAGGGCACTTTGGTTCCCAAGAGGGCACTTTAGCGCGCGTTTTGCCTCCCAGGGGGCACTTTAGCGCGTGTTTTGGCTCCCAAGAGGGCAGTTTATCATGTTTTAACCAGCCAAGGGGGCAGTTTAGTGTGTTTTGCCAACCAAGAGGGCAATTTGGCACACTTTTTTGGCTCCCAAGAGGGCACTTTAGCACACGTTTTGGCTCCCAGGAGGGCACTTTAGCGCGCGTTTTTCAACAATTGGGCCACGAAGGGGGGCGACTGCCCCCCCTGCCCCCCCCTTGTGCACATCACTGCTAACTTATAATGTTAACATTTCATGGATTTAGCTTCAATATCAACGTTATGAATAAAAATGTGAATATTATGTTAGTGTGATGGTGATAGGGGGCATACACACACACACACACACACACACACACACACACACACAAACACAAACAATAGGACTGAAGAATAACTAAGAATAAATAAACTGAATTCTCAAATTAAATAGAGAATTTGTAAAACGGTCACAACAAATGTCTTACTTACTATCAAATTAGTACATGGTAAATGTTAATTGATGTTACTGTTTCATTGATTTACAATTAATATTAATTGTAAATATTAGGCTAATATTAAGGTTATTAAACACAAATACAATGTTTGTGTGTGTGTGAGTATATATGTGTATGTGGGGGGCTGCTCACACATAGCATTCACGCTAGAACTGAAAAATAAGGCCAACACTGTAATTTAATAGTTACACATAAAAATGAACACATCTCCAGACCCAGCACTGTGGCCACTGTGTTGCACATGATGCCCTCCTCATCCCTGACGAGCCCACTGTTCAGCTATTAAACACCAAGTCCTTACCACCATTACCCATTAATCTCAATGTCCCAATTCAAAATGTTGCACCATAACTGCATATGAAAAACTATACACTGGGATCTACAATGTTAAATAAAGTTTATTTAACATTTAATTTATTTTCAATAATTGTATATTAGGAATTGAGGAAAACATCAACACTTATAGAGAAAATACAACACTTATAACATTGAATGAAAAAATGCAATACTGCTGTTACATGACTTTCCTGAAAGTGTCTGTATTTTAACTTGAAATAGCCTAGTTTTTATATAAATTACACAAAATATGATATGTTAACCTGTTTCGGCCATAAGCGGTCAAACTGACCGCACATCACTTCGCGGGGTTTCATTGTTCCATTTTTCGCGTGGTTTGCTGCTTTCATTGTCTCTCTTGTCTCTAACCATGTTAGTGGTCTCCAGCTGAGCCTCTTTGTGAATTTACTTGTGAGTTAATAATTATATAGTTGTATTAAATAGCTTGTTTGGCACCATGGGCAAACAACAACGGGAGTTCCTCCCTCCATGAAACAGCGAGCGGAACTGTTCACAACACGACGGTGCTGAAATGATCCGACTCTGACTGTGTACCAGCCAAGGAAGAATGTCTGCATCCTGAGCACCTGCACACAGGTGTGGACACCTTCAGTAGTGCGAAGGCAACACCACAGTCTGTGATGTACACCAAGTACGGCGTGGACGTCCCGGACCAGATGCGAGGGAGTACTCCGTCAAAGGCGGTACGGAAGATGTCCAGTGGCGGTCTTATATAACCTCCTCGACCTGGCTGGGATCAATGCCCGCATCTTATTCAGGGAGTACCAGCAGCAGGAGAGCCCGGGGGAAAGTCCTGCAGCAGCTGCAGAGGAGCTGAGGGCAGAATACATGGAGGGGAAAGCGGCCGCGGCAGTCGGCACAAGGTGGGCAGCAGCGGAAGCAACCACAGCAGCATCAGCAGACACGGACGCGGAGGCAGTGCCGGTCCGAAAGAGCTGCAAACGGAACCAAACCTCGGACACTTGAAATGCCACAAGCCCGTGTGTGGTGACTGTGTGAGGAGATCACAACGGCTCTTTCTTTGTTTGAGATCAGCTCGTTTCCATCCTTTTCGATTATTAGCCTATATATTTTTTAACTTATGTATTAATATAAAATCATTCATAATCAAATAAGTTACTTTTAATTGTTCTAACTTTTCTCTATTAAATTCTTGTGTAAATATGCAAAAATAACGGTTTACTATGTTATTAATAAATGTAGAATTAAACTTGTTAAAATGTAGCCTACATTTTGGTGTAATTTCGTTAAAGAAAAATATATCATGACATAATGAATGCATTCAGCACTCAATTGGGTATTTACATGAGAGATTATAGAGTTTAAAATCTAGCGGTCCAAATGACGCTACAGCCGTTCAAGTAGGCTAGTTGTGGATTTCCGGCCTTCTAAAGTCCAGCTGACACTTTGGTCGAATCAGAAACATAATTTGACCGGATCTAACTCTTGGGTCGTGTAAAGCGCACTGTTATGCCTTAACCAAGATATACTAGATCATTAAGATTAATTGGATCAGATCTGACTGGAATGAATCAGTCACAGTTGCTGGTAAACTGATTCAATTCACCCACCAGGCGCCAGCACACGGGTGATAATTTCGATCCCTGCAGTGTAATAAAGACATACATTCATTCTTTCCTTTACATAGTTAGATATGATTATCGAGAGCTCTCTCTCTCTCTCTCGCTCTTGCAACGAGGATAGCGCCCGACACTGAGGCACGTGGCCAAGCTCTATAGCAAATGCACTTAAAAAAAATAGGCACGTTTAGAGAGATTGTTTGGGCTTTTATTTTGGTGATTGAGACTTCCGGTATGGATTGAAAAATGGCGGCTTTTATTTGAGTTTTATTTTGGTGATTAACCAACTTCCGGTTGGGACTTTTGGTATGGATTGGCTATATGGCGGCGCCCTTGTCGGCCATCTTGACTGCAGATGGGTGCCCTCTCGGCAAAGACGGTTAGAAACCGAAGAGGTGGACCTTACTGAATCTGTTCTGGTGAGTTATCCCCAAACAAGCTAACATGGTTGAAGTTAAAAAAGAAGACATATTTAGCTCCAGAGGCCCGTTTTCCGGCCAGTGATGTTTTAATGCTGATATTTTTCAATTGTTAGGACGCTGGCTGTGGTTCTAAAAGCTGTGTTAAGGCTATTGCAACTTCGCAGCTAGCAGCGTGCTAACCCATAGCAGAGTTGTTGCTGGCAGTGTGTTTGGTGTGCACTGCTTTAAGTATTTACAGCCATCAATACCTATAAACACAGGCTTGCTATCACAATTATGATATTTGGAGACATGCACGGACCAAAATGCTATGTTATCATTGTTATGTTAACATTGGGCACTGCAAATTCAAACTGAGCAGCTCACTCTTGCTAGTTTTGATTCCTCTGTGTTTTGTTACATGAATAGATTGAAACACAGTTAAACAGATTCACTTTGACCCCAAATTTAGTAAAAAAAATAAAATAAAAATGATTAGGAGCAGCTGGTTTTTTCAGGCATCGCAAATGAAATGAAATATTAATAAATGGAAATGTGTGTCTATTGGAAACAATAGCTCAATACAAAAATATAGGAGTAACGTTATTGAAAAACTGCATGTTGTTAGTCAGATGATGTTCAATATTATGCTTGTTTAATTCAGCTGAAAAATTACCATATTGGTAAGAAGAAATCTGGCAATATTAGACTACAGTAGTGATACCAATGTAATGATTTTTTTCTCAAATGTGCACTGTTGAAATCACCTTGTAACAGACAAATAGTCATGGGATATACTGAACTTTAAACTTGCTCTTGTTTTTGTACACTGATTTCCTCCAATTTCAGATCCAGCGCTTGTCCATGGTTGAAGGAGGGACATCAACAAAAAACGATGTGAAGTGGATCGTAGACAAGTAGGGTTTTTTTTTTCATATCATTGTCAGTTGTCTGTTATTAAGGAAGAATTGATTGAACCAGAATTGACAAAACAAAACAGACACCAGGACAAAGTGTAAAACCAGTGTTATACACATCAGTGTTGTTGATCAACTAGGGCTGGATGACATAGAAAAAAAGCATGTTGATATTGAAAAATTCATATGGATCAATATCGTTAATTAACAAAATAAATTTAAAAAATTTTGAAGTACAGCCCCAGCCATCTTATCAGGGGTTAAAGCAAAATAAAATATTCTGACTGAATTCTTTTTCCAGGCCAGGGCAATGTTTCTATTCTAAATATGAAAAGAAAATCAAACCACTTTTAATTTCTGCTCATTCCTTTTTTCATGTTGACCAGGAAATAGAAAAGTTATTTTTATTTAATTAATTTCAATTAAATTATTATTTCAATTCAAATAACCAATGTTTTTTGTGGATTAAATTAAAGCATGCTTCTTAGTTTTTTTACTCTGGTAGATTTTATTGCACTTACAGTAACATAACAAGTGTATGTAACAAGTAAAAAGTAACGTGATATTGATCTTATTCACCAGCTTCTTACTGTCACCGCTACCCTCTATTCATCAGCTCTACCTCACTCCACCATAGCTAACATTGTCTTATAGCTGCTCTCTGACGGAGGGACTTTGTCTTCTATTCAGTGTTTTGAACTTTTATAAATAACAGCAAGGAGGAGTAAAGTAGTAGTCTTCTCGCATTGAATGTATCAGTGGGGCACCTGAGTGCTGTGTGACAGACAGCGATGTTGTCTGACTCTTTAGTTTACCTGTGTGTGTGTGGTGTGTGTGTGTGTGTGTGTGTGTGT
>CAVMBS020000114.1:0-14869 GCA_963678695.2 Diplodus puntazzo
ACTCCTGTACTGGCTGTACAGCTCAGAGAGACTGTCTCTCCCACAGCAACAGCCTTTGATGCAGGAGACTGAGTCACAGATGGACTGGCGCCTGAGCCTGGAGGTAAAACAAATTTTAAATATAATTCAGAAAACTCTGAGGTGTTATTCTATGTCTACATGCACGGAAATAATAAAACACAGAGTCTAATGTGTTACAATAACAGTAATAAAAGAAACTCTGGACTTTTCACCTTGAAGTCCAAACAGCAACGTGGTCAGCAGAGGAGTCAGCAACATCATGATTATGATTAATCTCACTGTCAGAGAGACTGCACACACCTTTCTCACTGGTTCATTTTAAACTGATGTAGGTGCAGTGATGCGCAGCCGTCATTCAAAACACCACCTTCATAGTCAAACAAGTAGCTGAATGATTGTCTCCCAAAGAAAACCATCAGTCCACTTCACATTCACACAGACAGGTTTGGCTTTGTATTAATATTAATCTTTAACAGAACGAGACTCCATTATGTTAGATTATATCATTTAATTTTCAGTCACAAGGTGTTGAAATGTTTTAATCCACCCTTCAGCAGGATTAATACAACAGTTGTCATGTTATAATTCATTACTTTCGCTTATATCCATGGAGCCACTTTGTTCTTTAAAGAGTCTGTCTGGGACATAAGACACAGCTTAGGGTGTTTTTGATTATTTGATAAGTTGTGTTAGTTGTGGGGTTGATATTTTGCACAGTTGATTCATGTCATTATTTAATTCAAAGGAGAAACAGTTTGGACAGTCAGAAAATGCACCTGACACACTGAAGATGAGATATTTTGAAAACGTACCTGATGTGAAAGAAGTATTTTCCTGTAATGTCAGACACATTTTTATAAAATGTGGGTTTTTATGTTTCCTGTGTGACAGTTACTAAATGAATGTGTTTCAGTTCAGGGTGCTGTCTTGTGGTAATACCGTGATTTTGTTTGTGGAAATTGTTGAATATTTCTTTATAAATTAATATTCTAACAAAAACCTTGTGAATAAAATAACACATTTTACAAAAGTCAGAGAACAGCCTGTCTGTAAAGTGTTGGCGAACTACAAATTAAAGAAATATGTGTCCTCACCAGCTCAGCAGCTACATGCGAGTGTGCTTAAAACATTCAGTTATTAGTAGTACATTATTTTAGTGTAGACAGTGAACATGTTGAGATATAAAAGATGATTTGACTCCCTCTTGAACATGTCATTAAAATATAAGTATGTTTAAGTAAAATGTGAAACATGATTCACATTTGTTACAATTTTTTTTTACCTTTAAACAAATTACTTTTAGTGTGTGCTTGGTGAGGTTCCTGTCAGCTCTGTGTTCAGTGGTCTGTGTCAGAGTCTCTTCCTCTTCAGCAGCTGCAGTCGGTTCCTGCTGTAACAGCTCAGAGTCTCTGCAGTCTGACTGAGGGAGGTTTTTGTACGAGCACAAATCAGTGCGTGAACACCCAAGCACTGCTGATTTCATGGTAACTCTGACAGTAATAAACTGCTGCATCTTCAACCTGAACTCCACTGATGGTCATCGTAGCATTCACTCCGTCTCCTGTGCCAGAGAATCGGGATGAAAACTCACTTGTAGGATTTTGACCCAAGCTGATGACCAATTTGGGGGCTTCTCCAGATTTCTGCTGGTACCAGTTTACTCTACTATCTCCATCTGACCAAACATAAACCTTTGGGTTTGTTTTACAGGTGAGAGTGACAGTGGATCCTGGAGCAGATGTCACTACTGGAGGCTGAGTCACAGTCACCTGACCGCTGCATCCTGCACACAAAAACAAATCATTGATTTATCAGCAGAAATCAATGAGAGAAAAGGCAGCACATCATGTCTGAAATGTTGCTGAGTGAACCAACCTGTAAAACAGCAGCAGGCCAGCGTCCAGATGAGGATGGTGATGAGAGTCATGCTGGTTGTGCTTTCTGCTGTGTTGACTGACAGATGTGAGTCCTGCAGTGTTGAACTCACAGGACTATAAACCTTCTCAGTTCACTGGAGGATCAGCTGACCATGCAAAGCCTCCTCTCTATGGAAATGATTTCTCTGCTCTCAGCACACTGAAGGCAACGTGGGACACAACATCAGGAGAAACACTGCTTGGATTTACACCATCTATGATCTTAATGGAACAGAGGAACATATTTATATTAGAAGTGCAGTGGAGGATTTAAGGATGAGTTTGTGTCCACTGTGGTTGGTATGATATGTCTGTTTGTCTGCCTTTCATTCACTCACAGGGTTTACTGGAGATCAATAATATATTTAATATCTGTTTAATATGAGTCAGTAATCAGTAAATTATGATTAATTAAAAAGCATCATGTTAATTTAACCATGAATCAACTGACATAAACTGTGAAGAAATGACTTTGTTTCAAGGAGACTGTGATCATTTCTCTGTCAGGAGGAGAAAAGTCAAGAAAAATGAATGAAATTATTCTTATTTATTCAATATTTTCAATCCATAACATTGAACAATCTTTGTAGATTCAACAAATATAAATACTTCTGTGTTATTACAAAAATCAGAGAGTGTTTTCAGAGGACAGATTCTTGTTCACAGTGCAGGAGGTTTTTGTACGGCCACTTAATGAGTTTGTATCACTGTGGTGGACTTTTGGTGGAGGAACCAAACTCATCATTCACTGTAAGTACCAGAGATTATATTATTTCTGAAACATTAAAAATATTAGACAAAGTCTTGCATCAGAAAGTGATGAACATGAATTTATTCTGTTTAATTTACATGTTGTGACCATTTTTTGATATAAATGGAGCTGGTTTGATAACTCAGTGTGGAAACCTTTGTGCTTTGTGAGATTAATATTTTTTTCAGAATTATAGATGATGTGGTATAATGTTTGACAAATTCCTGGACTTTTCTTTTCTTATTTTTACAAAAAAAAAAATCTGCTTTTAGTAAGCTTTGGTTGTGACATTTCTCTCAGCAGCTTTCTAACACTCGGAAAAAATATGTTCATTATTTTTCTATTTGTAGAATTCAACAATTGTTCAATATAAAATCTAATGTTGATGCCGTAGTATTAATATATACAGAAGTCATTTTTATGAGCATCCAGTAAAGATGTAGTTTGTGTTCACAGCTCGTTGGTTTAAAGTGGTGAACAGGAAGTGAAACAGACAGATGTTAAAGTCTTTAACTGGAGACAGATGTTACATTTTTAAACCAGAAAATCATTGAAGGGATGAATTATTTATTGTCAAACGATAAAAAGGAGATATGAAGATTTCAGTGAAATGTTGAATTAGATTTAGACCAACATCATTTTGCATTTTATCGTCTAATTCTTATTGATTCGTGCTGAGTGTCACAGTAGAAGATGACTTGTTTCAAAAGTCAAAATTACATCAACTTTTATCATTTAGTTGTATTTGTTAAACTCTCATTTCCTCCATGTGTCAGCTCCTCTCCTCTGTCTGATCACAGTATCATGCACACAGCTCGTCCACAGCAGTGTTAACCTCTGTCATGTCTCATGAGTGTCTCATGTCCAGCTGTCTGTCCTGCACTGGAAGTTTATCTGCTCCTTGTGTGTCTCCTCTCTCCCCTCCAGCTGGCCCCATGGTCAGGCCCTCCGTCTCTCTGCTTCCCCCCTCCTCTGAGCAGCTCTCCGGGGGCTCGGCCACGCTGGCCTGCCTGCTGACCGGCTACTCTCCTCAGGGAGCCGCGGTGCGCTGGGAGGTGGACGGTACGGAGGTGACAGAGGGGGTCCTGAGCAGCTCGGAGGAGGAGAGGAGCGGACGCTACAGCAGCAGCAGCACCCTGAGCCTGAGCCGGGAGCGCTGGATGGAGGGAGAGGTGTACACCTGCAAGGTCCTCCATCATGACCACAGCCAGACCCAGTCCCTCCACAGGAGCCAGTGTAAGGCCTAGAGGGGCCGACTGAAGCCCAGGACAGGAGCTGTGTGTGGGGGGAGCAGGATGAACACACCTGCTGCTCTGATCAGTCTGAGTTTGAATGTTTGTAGAGGAAACTAAAGCTTTGTGTGACAGAGAACAACACTGCTGTAAAGTGTTGGACAGCAACAACTTAGAGAGTGATGTGTGTAGCTCAGCAGCTTGATGTGAGTGTGCTTAATAACTGTCATGATGATGATTCATGTTTCTGCTAATAAAGCTTGAAGTGATCAATAACTTTATGAAGTATTTGGTCTTTATCTTCTGAAGAGTCATAAGAAATAACATGGTTTATAACTTCAACTGATACTCCTCTCTGTGGAGAATGAAACACTTTGGATTCATCAGGTAGATTCAACATGACATATTCTATTTAACACTGCACAATAATGTGATGAAATAAGACACTTTGAGGTCATTTATATTCTTTGATTTTATATCAATCTTGGCTGATTTTGCTTTTTGGCATCAACATTGTGCAGAGACACTGGAGTTTAAAACTGTATACTGAAGAGTGTCTGTGAGTCTGTTTCAGTTTTATTTAGATTCATTGTGGTTCTGCTTGATGACTCTTGTGTTCACTGGACCAGTTCTCCTCATCACAGTCTCTTCACCAACCCTCTGCACCTGCAGCAGGCCGTTTTCACTTCAGTCAGACTGAAGGAGGTTTTTGTACGGCTCTGAATCACTGTGTGAACGCTCCACCATGGTCACCCAGACAGTAGTAATCTCCTATATCTTCAGCCTGAACACCACTGATGGTCAGAGTGTAGTCAGAACCAGAATAGCTGCCACTGAATCGAGACGGAGTTCCAGAGTTTAGAGTTGATGAAGTGTATATCAGGAGTTTGGGAGCCTGTCCAGGTTTCTGAAGGTACCAACTGAGATCAGCACCAATATTCGAGCTCCCTGTGGCGCTGATGGTCACAGTCCCTCCAAGACTAACAGACTTGGATTTATCTGCCTGAGTCAGGAAATTGTTTGCAGAACACTCTGAAATGAGAAATAAAGAATTGTATGATTAAGAATTAAACAAAAATTAAATGGAAGGAACAAACTGACTCTCCACTAAGCATTTTCAGAATCTCTCACCCTGACTCAGAAAACCCAACATGACAATCAGAGTTATTGGCGACATCATCCTGATGCAGTTTTCAGTGTGAGTGCATGGAAACAGTTCAGACTCTCTGTGACATAAGAACTTAAACTCTGAGGAGCAGTGATGCATTAAAATCATGCAAAATATATTGAAGAAGGCAAACACACACCTGTTGATGTGAAACAGAAACAGAGGAGGTGAGGTGGAGTGACAGCTCATCATCTTGGGGATCATGTGACAGTTTAAAGTCCATGTGGAAAATTTAGACTTTGAGCTGTTTTACATTTCTTCTCCTCATTTTAAACATCCTGCATTTCACATCTTTATGATCTCACATGACTTTGTCCTCATTAACAGGTCTATATCACCCCCTGTTGGCACACTTCATCAACACTGACCTCACTGTGAACTGACTTAATTTTATCTCCAGGTCAAGATGCATCAGAAAAATATCATCATTCTTTGAATAAAACAAGAGAAAGCCGGAGCTCTGTCCTCAGTCAGGAAGCTGATAGTGCAGGAGGAAGGTTATCTTCATTGAGCTTTAGCGTAGCTGAGACTGATAACGTGTGAAAACAGCTGGCTTGTCCCTATAGACAAGTAAATGTGACCATCAACTCCTCTAAAGCTGTCGTGGTTCTGACATTTCTACCTGCTTTCATTGTGTTTTCTGGATGTTTGTGGTCTGTCTGCACTTTGTTTCCCTCCTGTGTTCCTGTGCTCCTCCCCGGCCTGCTTCTTTCTCCACACCTGTCCTGCTTCAGCCTCGTTAGCCCCGCCCTGTTCCCAGTGTTCTCACCAGCCAATCAGCTCCTTTCCTGTTCTCCTGCTTCTTCACCTCATTCTCCTCACCTGAGCTTCTCCACCTGTCTCTCCCCCTGCACCTCATTACATCATCAGCTTTGTTTGTGTTTATGTCTAGATTTCAATTTAGTGTTTGTGGAGTTCTTTGCTTGTTCCTGTGTCAGGGTTTTTGTTTTTTCATATTTGGGCATTTCAATCTAAATGAAGATTTTCTAACACTTGGATCGAGCCAAACAACCTGTGTCCCCCTACTTTCAACCTTCATGTAAAGCTAAACTAACCGACTGTTGATGGATGGATAGAAGAGTGATATCAGTCAGCAAGAAATAGAATAAGTTCACTTCTGAAAAATTTGGAATGCATAATTTTAAAGTAAACTAACAGGGTTTTGCATATTTTGGATTGACATGTGATACACTTTTCTTATGTTTTGATTATTTCATTATTTGAAAATGAACATTTTGGGACGTTGGTTATCATAACAGTGATAATTTTATACATGAAATAAAGATGTAATAAAAAGTATATAATATATCATATTCATATTAATAAGTATTGTGTGCTTGGTGAGGTTCCTGTCAGCTCTGTGTTCAGTGGTCTGTGTCAGAGTCTCTTCCTCTTCAGCAGCTGCAGTCGGTTCCTGCTGTAACAGCTCAGAGTCTCTGCAGTCTGACTGAGGGAGGTTTTTGTACAACGACAAATCACTGTGTGAACACATTGACGCTGGTTAGAGTGGGTTCATTCAAACAGTAATAAACTGCTGCATCTTCAGTCTGAATTCCACTGATGGTCAAAGTGAAGTCGAGGTTGCTTCCACTGCCACTAAACCGAGCTGGTATTCCTGATTCACGTGTGCTCATGTGTTTTATTAGGAGCTTTGGAGTCTGTCCAGATTTCTGTTGATACCAGTAAATACGATTGCCATTGTGAGGACGTATGTTGGTGTTACAGGTGAGAGTGACAGTGGATCCTGGAACAGATGTCACTACTGGAGGCTGAGTCACAGTCACCTGACCGCTGCATCCTGCACACAGAAACAAATCATTGATTTATCAGCAGAAATCAATGAGAGAAAAGGCAGCACATCATGTCTGAAATGTTGCTGAGTGAACCAACCTGTAAAACAGCAGCAGGCCAGCGTCCAGATGAGGATGGTGATGAGAGTCATGCTGGTTGTGCTTTCTGCTGTGCTGACTGACAGATGTGAGTCTTGCAGTGTTGAACTCACAGGACTATAAACCTTCTCAGTTCACTGGAGGATCAGCTGACCATGCAAAGCCTCCTCTCTATGGAAATGATTTCTCTGCTCTCAGCACACTGAAGGCAACGTGGGACACAACATCAGGAGAAACACTGCTTGGATTTACTCCATCTATGATCTTAATGGAACAGAGGAACATATTTATATTAGAAATGCAGTTGAAGATTTAAGGATGAGTTTGTGTCCACTGTGGTTGGTATTATATGTCTGTTTGTCTGCCTTTCATTCACTGACAGGGTTTACTGGAGATAAACAATATATCATCAACATCTGTTAAATATCAGTTATCAGTAAACTATGATTATTTAAAAAGCGTCATGTTAATTTAACCATGTATCAACTGATATAAACTGTGAAGAAATGACTTTGTTTCAAGCAGACTGTGGTCGTTTCTCTGTCAGGAGGAGAAAAGTCAAGAAAAATGAATGAAATTATTCTTATTTATTCAATATTTTAAATCCATAACATTGAACAATCTTTGTAGATTCAACAGATATAAATATTCCTGTGTTATTATAAAAATCAGAGAGTGTTTTCAGAGGACAGATTCTTGTTCACAGTGCAGGAGGTTTTTGTACGGCCACTTAATGAGTTTGTATCACTGTGGTACACTTTTGGTGGAGGAACCAAACTCATCGTTAACTGTAAGTACCAGAGATTTAATTATTTCTGCTACATTAAAAATATTAGACGAAATTTTCTATTAGAAAGTTATGAACATGAATTTATTCTGTTTAATTTACATGTTGTGACCATTTTTTGATATAAATTGAGCTGGTCTGATAACTCAGTGTGGAAACCTTTGTGCTGAGGTTAATATTTTTTTAGAATTATAGATGATGTGGTAAGATGTTTGACAAATTCCTGGACTGTTCTTTTCTTGTTTTATAAAAAAAAACATCTGGTTTTAGCAAACTTTGGTTGTAACATTTCTCTCAGCAGCTTTCTAACACTCAGAAAAAAAATGTTAATTATTTTTCTATTTGTAGAATTCAGCAATTGTTCAATATAAAATCTAATGTTGATGCCATAGTGTCAATATATACAGAAGTCAGCTTTTGTGATCATCCAGTAAAGATGTAGTTTGTGTTCACAGCTCGTAAGTTTAAAGTGGTGAACAGGAAGTGAAACAGACAGATGTTAAAGTCTTTAACTGGAGACAGATGTTTTTAAACCAGAAAATCACTGAAGGGATGAATTATTTATTGTCAAACGATATAAAGCAGATATGAAGATTTCAGTGAAATGTTCAATTAGATTTACACCAAAGACATTTTGCATTTTATCGTCTAATTCTTATTGATTCGTGCTAAGTGTCACAGTAGAAGATGAATTGTTTTAAAAGTCAAAATTACACCAACTTTTATCATTTAGTTGTATTTGTTAAACTCTCATTTCCTCCATGTGTCAGCTCCCCTCCTCTGTCTGATCACAGTATCATGCACACAGCTCATCCACAGCAGTGTTAACCTCTGTCATGTCTCATGAGTGTCTCATGTCCAGCTGTCTGTCCTGCACTGGAAGTTAATCTGCTCCTTGTGTGTCTCCTCTCTCCCCTCCAGCTGGCCCCATGGTCAGGCCCTCCGTCTCTCTGCTTCCCCCCTCCTCTGAGCAGCTCTCCGGGGGCTCGGCCACGCTGGCCTGCCTGCTGACCGGCTACTCTCCTCAGGGAGCCGCGGTGCGCTGGGAGGTGGACGGTACGGAGGTGACAGAGGGGGTCCTGAGCAGCTCGGAGGAGGAGAGGAGCGGACGCTACAGCAGCAGCAGCACCCTGAGCCTGAGCCGGGAGCGCTGGATGGAAGGAGAGCTGTACACCTGCAAGGTCCTCCATCATGACCACAGCCAGACCCAGTCCCTCCACAGGAGCCAGTGTAAGGCCTAGAGGGGCCGGCTGAAGCCCAGGACAGGAGCTGTGTGTGGGGGGAGCAGGAGGAACACACCTGCTGCTCTGATCAGTCTGAGTTTGAATGTTTGTAGAGGAAACTAAAGCTTTGTGTGACAGAGAACAACACTGCTGTAAAGTGTTGGACAGCAACAACTTAGAGAGTGATGTGTGTAGCTCAGCAGCTTGATGTGAGTGTGCTTAATAACTGTCATGATGATGATTCATGTTTCTGCTAATAAAGCTTGAAGTGATCAATAACTTTATAATGTGTTTGGTCTTTTTATATTCTGAAGAGTCATAAGAAATATCATGGTTTATAACGTGAACTGATACTCTTCTCTGTGGAGAATGAAACACTTTGGATTCATCAGGTAGATACAACATGACATATTCTTTTTAACACTGCACAATAATGTGATGAAATAAGACACTTTGAGGTCATTTATATTCTTTGATTTTATATCAATCTTGGCTGAATTTGATTTTTGGCATCAACATTGTGCAGAGACACTGGAGTTTAAAACTGAAGAGTGTCTGTGAGTCTGTTTCAGTGTTATTTAGGTTCATTGTGGTTCTGCTTGATGACTCTTGTGTTCACTGGACCAGTTCTCCTCATCACAGTCTCTTCACCAACCCTCTGCACCTGCAGCAGGCCGTTCTCACTTCAGTCAAACTGAAGGAGGTTTTTGTACGGCTCTGAATCACTGTGTGAGCGTTCCATCACCATGGTTACCCAGACAGTAGTAATCTCCTACATCTTCAGCCTGAACCCCACTGATGGTCAGAGTGTAGTCAGAACCAGAATAGCTGCCACTGAATCGAGACGGAGTTCCAGAGTTGAGCTCTGATGAATCATATATCAGAAGTTTGGGAGCCTGTCCAGGTTTCTGAAGGTACCAACTGAGATCACTACCAATATCTGAGCTCCCTGTGGCGCTGATGGTCACAGTCCCTCCAAGACTAACAGACTTGGATTTGTCAGCCTGAGTCAGAAAATTGTTTGCAGAAGACTCTGAAATGAGAAAAGACAGATCTTGTGAATAAGAATGAAGGAACTTTAACAAAATTAAGTGGAAGGAACAAAGTGAATTTGCACCAAACGTTTTCAAAATCTCTCACCCCGACTCAGAAAACCCAACATGACAATCAGAGTTATTGGCGACATCATCCTGATGCAGTTTTCAGTGTGAGTGCATGGAAACAGTTCAGACTCTCTGTGACATAAGAACTTAAACTCTGAGGAGCAGTGATGCATTAAAATCATGCAAAATATATTGAAGGCAAACACACACCTGTTGATGTGAAACAGAAACAGAGGAGGTGAGGTGGAGTGACAGCTCATCATCTTGAGGATCATGTGACAGTTTAAAGTCCATGTGGAACATTTAGACTTTGAGCTGTTTTACATTTCTTCTCCTCATTTTAAACAACCTGCATTTCACATCTTTATGATCTCACATGACTTTGTCCTCATTAACAGGTCTATATCACTCCCTGCTGGCACACTTCATCAACACTGACCTCACTGTGAACTGACTTAATTTTATCTCCAGGTCAAGATGCATCAGAAAAATATCATCATTCTTTGAATAAAACAAGAGAAAGCCTGAGCTCTGTCCTCAGTCAGGAAGCTGATAGTGCAAGAGGAAGGTTATCTTCATTGAGCTTTAGCGTAGCTGAGACTGATAACGTGTGAAAACAGCTGGCTTGTCCCTATAGACAAGTAAATGTGACCATCAGCTCCTCTAAAGCTGTCATGGTTCTGACATTTCTGTCTGCTTTCATTGTGTTTTCTGGATGTTTGTGGTCTGTCTGCACTTTGTTTCCCTCCTGTGTTCCTGTGCTCCTCCCCGGCCTGCTTCTCCCTCCACACCTGTCCTGCTTCAGCCTCGTTAGCCCCGCCCTGTTCCCAGTGTTCTCACCAGCCAATCAGCTCCTTTCCTGTTCTCCTGCTTCTTCACCTCATTGTCATCACCTGAGCTTCTACACTTCTCTCCACCTGTACCTTACTACATCATCAGTTTGTTTTTTTGTATTTAAGTCCAGTTTGAAGTGTTTGTGGAGTTGTCTGCCTGTTCCTGTGTCAGGGTTTTTGTTTTTATGTTTTTGGTAACTTCAATGTAAAAGTGGATTTTCCAACACTTCGAGCCAAGCAAACTGTGCGCCCCTACTTTCAACCTTCATGTAAAGCTAAGCTAACCGATTGCTAATGGACTGACATAGGAGTGAGATCAGTCAGCAAGAAAGCGAATAAGTTCACTCCTGGAAGTGTTGGATATATTTTTAGGTTTTACATGTGATACACTTTTCATATGTTGTGCTTATTTCATCTTTCCAAAGTTTAACATTGTAGGATGTTGGTTATCAATTTAGTATATTTATATTTATAAGTATTGTGTGCTTGGTGAGGTTCCTGTCAGCTCTGTGTTCAGTGGTCTGTGTCAGAGTCTCTTCCTCTTCAGCAGCTGCAGTCGGTTCCTGCTGTAACAGCTCAGAGTCTCTGCAGTCTGACTGAGGGAGGTTTTTGTACGACCACAAATCACCGTGTGAACACTGGGCCACTGTGTTCACTCTGACAGTAATAAACTGCTGCATCTTCAGCCTGAACTCCACTGATGGTCATCGCAGCATTCACTCCGTCTCCTGTGCCAGAGAATCGGGATGGAAACTCACTTGTAGGATTTGTGCCCAAGTTGATGACCAACTTGGGGGCTTCTCCAAATTTCTGCTGGTACCAGTTTACTCTACTATCTCCATCTGACCAAACATGAACCTTTGGGTTTGTTTTACAGGTGAGAGTGACAGTTGATCCTGGAGCAGATGTCACTACTGGAGGCTGAGTCACAGTCACCTGACCGCTGCATCCTGCACACAAAAACAAATCATTGATTTATCAGCAGAAATCAATGAGAGAAAAGGCAGCACATCATGTCTGAAATGTTGCTGAGTGAACCAACCTGTAAAACAGCAGCAGGCCAGCGTCCAGATGAGGATGGTGATGAGAGTCATGCTGGTTGTGCTTTCTGCTGTGTTGACTGACAGATGTGAGTCCTGCAGTGTTGAACTCACAGGATTATAAACCTTCTCAGTTCACTGGAGGATCAGCTGACCATGCAAGCCTCCTCTCTATGGAAATGATTTCTCTGCTCTCAGCACACTGAAGGCAACGTGGGACACAACATCAGGAGAAACACTGCTTGGATTTACGCCATCTATGATCTTAATGGAACAGAGGAACATATTTATATTAGAAGTGCAGTCGAGGATTTAAGGATGAGTTTGTGTCCACTGTGGTTGGTACGATATGTCTGTTTGTCTGCCTTTCATTCACTCACAGGGTTTAAAGTTGATGAATTATACATTTAATATCTGATTAATATGAGTTATCAGCAAATTATGATTATTTAAAACACATCATGTTGATTTAACCATGTATCAACTGATATAAACTGTGAAGAAATGACTTTGTTTCAAGGTGACTGTGATCATTTCTCTGTCAGGAGGAGAAAAGTCAAGAAAAATGAATGAAATTATTCTTATTTATTCAATATGTTTAATCCATAACATTGAACAATCTTTGTATATTCAACAAATATGAATATTTCTGTGTAATCATAAAAATCAGAGAGTGTTTTCAGTGGATAGATGCTTGTTCACAATGCAGGAGGTTTTTGTACGGCCACTTAATGAGTTTGTATCACTGTGGTACACTTTTGGTGGAGGAACCAAACTCATCGTTGACTGTAAGTACCAGAGACCTTTATTTTATACAACATGTAGAAAATGTAACTTTGATCAAATGTTGAACAAGATTCTGGTCAAGTTTAATGTTTGTATGTTATTGAAAATGTTTCGTTTTATCTGAAGTGAGGCTGATCTCTCAGTCTGAGACAAAGATTTGCTGAAATCAAAATGTATTCAGTGTTCAGTAAAATTTTAAGGAACATAAAACTGCTCAGATACTTTTTCATGTTCTTCTTTATCATTACTTTGAATTCGTTTCTGCTTAAAAATGTTCAGAATAACCGTTTATTAAGAAATCGTTGAACGCTCAAAACATTAATCCATTTTTATATTTGATTTCAAGTTTTTTTACTTTGAAGATTCAAACAGTTTTATAATAAAATCGTATTAATGTTTAACACAAATAGTATTTTATCAGTAAATGCAGCTTATCTTTGTGTTCACGCTTCATTCATTTCAAATGTGGTTAAAAGGAAGTGAAAGAGACAGATGACAAAGGTTTGAACTGTGTTCACATGAGTGTTTCAGCTCTGTCAGTTTGAACAGAAGAAAATCATCACAGGGACGAGTTATTCACTGTCACACATTATGAAACACACGTGAAGATGTCGTCAATAATCTTCATCAGTGAAGCTTTTTAGTTGCATTTCCACTTGAATGGTGTGTCTGATGGTCTGATACTGAGTGATTTATGAGAGCAGCAGCAGCACAAATTATTCTGTTTGATTGGATCAAATATGAGAAACGAACAGTTTGTCATGTGTCTTTATTACCAAGCCTTCACTCTCATGACTTTGTCTTCTCTCCCCCCTCTCCTCCCCCCTCTCTCTCTCCTCCAGTGGGTGTGGTGCGGCCCACCCTGACCGTCCTCCCCCCCTCCAGAGAGGAGCTGCAGCAGGGAGATGCCACACTGGTGTGTCTGTCCAGCGGGGGCTTCCCCTCCACCTGGAGGCTGGGCTGGAAGGTGGGGGGCAGCAGCAGCTCCTCAGGGGCGTCACACAGCCCGGAGGTCCTGGGGACGGACGGCCGCTACAGCTGGAGCAGCACCCTGAGCCTCTCTGCAGACCAGTGGAGGAAGGCGGGCTCAGTGAGCTGTGAGGCCAGTCTGAATGGACAGAGCCCCGTCACTCAAAGCCTGGAGCCTGAGCGCTGCTCAGAGTAGAGCTTCAGCAACACTTCCTGTCTGGAGATGATGCTGCTGCTTTCACAGAGATCCTGATGAAGCTCCAGATCTCCTCTGTTCACATGTTTCTGCAGGTTTCACAGCTCTCTGCTCAGTGTTTCAGTCTGCATGTTGCTGTCTAATACTGATCTTCTGCATATTCTTCTTCATCTTCTTTACTTTCAAACTGCATATGATCAGTTTCACTCTAAGAGAAACTTCATGTATGAACTATCATTTAATAAAACAGTGAATAATAAAGAGTCAGTGTCTTTGTGTTTCTTTCATTATCAGTTCATCATGAAAAACACCTTCTTGATCATCTCAGTATGATACCTGATATTATTAACTACTTAAGGTTCCAAGAAATTATTTGCTTTTTTCTTTCTTTCTGACGATTAAACATAGAAACATACATTTTGAGTATTAAATCTTTTGGATTAATGAAATAAAGTGCATGAAATATAAAAGACTAAACTTGTTCTTTGACATCACTAGTTATTGTCCAACAAGAATTTAACTTTCACAGCACATTTAAAAAGAAACTGAATTAATTTACTGGAAATAAGAGTTTAAAACTGTCTACTGAAGAGTGTCTGTGAGTCTGTTTCAGTTTTATTTAGGTTCATTGTGGTTCTGCTTGATGACTCTTGTGTTCACTGGACCAGTTCTCCTCATCACAGTCTCTTCACCAACCCTCTGCACCTGCAGCAGGCCGTTTTCACTTCAGTCAGACTGAAGGAGGTTTTTCTACGGCTCTGAATCACTGTGTGAACGTTGAACCAGCACCCATACAGTAGTAATCTCCTACATCTTCGGCCTGAATCCCACTGATGGTCAGAGTGTAGCTAGAACCAGATCTACTGCCACTGAACCGAGTCGGAGTTCCAGAGAAGCGAGTTGATGAAGTGTGTATCAGAAGTTTGGGAGCCTGTCCAGGTTTCTGAAGGTACCA
>CAVMBS020000115.1:0-14826 GCA_963678695.2 Diplodus puntazzo
ACACACACACACACACACACACACACACACTCTCAGCCCTACAGATTATCGGGGGTTTCTGCCCTGAGTCCGGGCTGTAAGGATTCACTGACTGAGGAACATTCAGCAGGTGATATTTGTGTCTGCAGCTCTGTGAGCGACTCGTCAGGATGTGTGGAGCTCGTTAGGACACCAGGATCCACTGACAGAGCAGCTGTAGTCACGGGATCAGACCCAGGATCCACTGACGAAGCAGCTGTAGTCACGGGATCAGACCCGGGATCCACTGACAGAGCAGCTGTAGTCACGGGATCAGACCTTGGATCCACTGACGAAGCAGCTGTAGTCACGGGATCAGACCCAGGATCCACTGACGAAGCAGCTGTAGTCACGGGATCAGACCCAGGATCCACTGACGGAGCAGCTGTAGTCACGGGATCAGACCCGGGATCCACTGACAGAGCAGCTGCAGTCACGGGATCAGACCCGGGATCCACTGACAGAGCAGCTGCAGTCACGGGATCAGACCCGGGATCCACTGACGGAGCAGCTGCAGTCACGGGATCAGACCCAGGATCCACTGACGGAGCAGCTGCAGTCACGGGATCAGACCCAGGATCCACTGACGGAGCAGCTGCAGTCACGGGATCAGACCCAGGATCCACTGACGGAGCAGCTGCAGTCACGGGATCAGACCCAGGATCCACTGACGAAGCAGCTGCAGTCACGGGATCAGACCCAGGATCCACTGACGAAGCAGCTGTAGTCACGGGATCAGACCCAGGATCCACTGACAGAGCAGCTGTAGTCACGGGATCAGACCCAGGATCCACTGAGGAAGCAGCTGTAGTCACGGGATCAGACCCAGGAACCACTGACGGAGCAGCTGTAGTCACGGGATCAGACCCAGGATCCACTGACGAAACTTCTGTAGTCACGGGATCAGACCCAGGATCCACTGACGGAGCAGCTGTAGTCACGGGATCAGACAGAAGAGCTGTCAGTGAACTTTTCCTGAGATCACCTAATGTGAGATACGTACGGGCCGATCTCTCTCAACATTCTCGACATTCATCTGGTTTGTATCTGTGTGCTTGTATTTTGTTTTCTGAAGACTTCCAGATGACGATCCAAGCAGTACCACCAGAAATCACGGTGGGGGTGGTGGCAACTGGTTCAAGAGAGAAGACGAGACACGATGAAGAATTAATGACCTCACGCCTCCGTCACTAAGCTTGTTGTCGTCAGACACTCTGGACTCTGCGGCGCCCTCTACTGGATGTACTGATTAACATAAGTCTATCAGAGCACATCACGCAGCACGACGCAGCACGACGCAGCGAGACGCAGCACGACGCAGCGAGACGCAGCACGACGCAGCGAGACGCAGCACGACGCAGCACGACGCAGCGAGACGCAGCGAGACGCAGCACGACGCAGCACGACGCAGCGAGACGCAGCACGACGCAGCAAGACGCAGCACGACGCAGCCAGACGCAGCGAGACGCAGCACGACGCAGCACGACGCAGCGAGACGCAGCACGACGCAGCACGACGCAGCGAGACGCAGCACGACGCAGCACGACGCAGCACGACGCAGCACGACGCAGCGAGACGCAGCACGACGCAGCACGACGCAGCCAGACGCAGCGAGACGCAGCACGACGCAGCACGACGCAGCGAGACGCAGCACGACGCAGCGAGACGCAGCACAACGCAGCAAGAGGCAGCAAAATGAGACGACGGCATAAAAGTTGTTTGTTTTGTTTGTTTCGTGTGTCGATCAGCGACTCGTCTGTGTAAAGACTCTCTGATGTCAATGTATTGATGAGGTTCAAATGTGATGTGATTTCAAATTGTATTCATTATGCTACTATAATGAGGATAATAAAGGTGGATGTATGAAAGTGTATATGAAGATTTGGTAAATCTGTCCAAAGCTGTTCAACATTACATCACAGTAAAAGTTTGTAAACTAGAATCATGACAAAGACTTGACTGTGTTGTCGTCCACTGCAGCGACACATCAGCATACAGCAGCTGATTCAGAACAACTGCTCATGCTTTTATTCTGAAAAACACTATTGTTAACTAAATGAGACGTTCAGTAGTTTTTATCTAGAATTTTGTTTTTTCTGTTATGTTGTCGAAAATCTCTGATTACATGTAATCTGGTGTGTGTGTGTGCGTGTGTGCGTGTGTGTGCGTGTGTGCGTGTGTGTGCGTGTGTGCGTGTGTGTGTGCGTGTGTGCGTGCGTGTGTGTGTGTGTGCGTGTGTGTGTGCTCGTTGTGTTTCAGCAGTCAAACAGCAGCAGACGGTGTGTTCAGGGTCACACTCCTCATTCTGTGACTGTTTCCCAGGAAGAAAAAAAAATATTCAGCTACACTTCATCTCTCCATTGACTCCCATGCATTCATACATTTAACATTTAGCTGGCCGGGGGCCCTCTGGGGGCCCCAAACATTATTCTGCTGTCAGTCACCCTGAAACACGGCCGGTAATGAGATTCCATCCCAAACCAACCTGCAGCATGAGAGGGAAATCACACCTACGCCCTCTGAATGATTGACAGCACGTCGTCCTCCCATAATCCCACGCTGCACACACCAGAGACGCTCGCAGACAGGAGATTGTACCCCCCTAAAAATTCTCACATCTGGTATTCAGAGCGAGAGTGCGAAAAGATGAGAGCTGGTCCGCCATCACCGCCATCACCATCATCTTCATCTTCATCATCAGCTACAAACAGCCGGAGAGAAGACGGGAGATCGAGAGCAAATCTCACCTGAGAGCTTTTTAAGAGATCATCGTGTTCAAACGTTCTCACAGTGTTCAGACGGGAGATCGTCCCGTCACCAGTGACCTCACAGGCTTCTGTCAGGACCCAGAACAAAGGAGCTGAAACAGCATCGCACAGAGGCTCAACCTGAGGCACGGGCCCTTCAGGAGGCCGCAGGGAGTTTAACAGCTGCATGAACAGCACGATCACTCCACCTGCACTTCAGTCAACCAGCCGCAACATGACGTGACGGCGGAGACACGTCCAGTGTTCAGAGAGGAAACTACTAACAAAGAAAATATATCAACAAAAGAGTAAAATTGGCAGCGTTCTCCGACAGAAAACAAGAATTTCTTTGAGGAAATGTCAGCGATGTAAGAAGAGGCTGAACGTCAGCTGCTGTCCTGCAGCTCTGACTGAAGTCAGCATGTTTGCAGATGATACAGTCCTGTTCTAACATGTGACACTAATGTGCATCATGTGTGCAAACGGGTTTCATCAGAGAGGTTTTCTGAATGAACATAACAAGGAAATGTTTGTGAAATGTTTACTGACAGCCAACATTGTTTTCAGACGCTATCATCTCCTGAAAACTAACACTGAAAACGGTTCTGTTCACAGACTCGCAGCTCTAGTTTGTCTTTCGAAATAATCTCCAGCCTCTGTGGTCCACGCTTAATTGGCTTTAGACATTAAAGCTGCTGAGTAAGGGTTACAGAAAGTCACTGCTTCCATGACTTGATACTTGACTGAAAATAAATTAAATGAGACTTGGAATTTAAAGACTTGATTTGATTATCCATCATTTTTGTTTGCCGTCATCATGCCGCCCTCCCACCGTCAGCAGACTGATGTGGACCTATCAGAGCACATCACGCACGGCAGACGCAGCGAGACGAGACAAAGACGTAAAAGCCGTAAGAAGCCGTAAACAGACAGAGAGGGAGACTGGAATGTGGAGAAAAGGCGTGTTAGTGTCTCGTATCTGCAGAGGGTTTTGATTTTCTCTCTTTGTTGAACGTCTCCTGGAGGACAGACTGCATGTTTGTCAGAGGTTTGTGTGTAATTTGAAGCTGAATGTAGGTTTTATGACAATACGTGGTTCCCTCCTCTCGACTGGACCGGCAGCTGACGTCCTGGATGTGTTTTACAGAAACATCGTAGCTAATATTTATTTTGTGTTGATTAATTGTTTGATTCTATCACTTCAAAAAAATGTTCCACAGAACACGTCTGAACACGTCTGTAAACTAAGATGAACGTTTGCGGTATCAATAAATTTGTGATGAACAGTTTTTAGATGAAATATTTACAGCAATCGTCCTCGTGAAGAATGTCGTCACACATCCTGAACATCTGAAGATCAATAAGTGTTAATGTAAAGACGGTTGTTCATGTTGGTGGTTTCACTGTCTGAATGTAGAACAATGAACAGAACAGTGTGTGTGTGTGTGTGTGTGTGTGTGTGTGTGTGTGTGTGTGTGTGTGTGTGTGATAAAAGGCAGGTCTGAGTGTTTGTGCTCTCAGCAGCTCAGTCTGACCCTGACATGTTTCCTGTTCACTGGACGCCGCCGAAAACACAGGAGACCTTCCCATCATGCATTTCAGCAGGCAGAGGGAGAAAAAAGGGGCCGATGTAATATCACCACTTCTCTTCTCAAAAGGCTGCAGCAGTCACATCCATCCCTCCATCCACCCATCCATCCCTCCACCCATCCACCCATCCATCCCTCCTCCCATCCATCCCTCCACCCATCCATCCCTCCACCCATCCATCCAGCCCTCCACCCATCCATCCCTCCACCCATCCATCCATCCCTCCACCCATCCATCCATCCCTCCACCCATCCATCCAGCCCTCCACCCATCCATCCCTCCACCCATCCATCCATCCCTCCACCCATCCATCCATCCCTCCACCCATCCATCCATCCCTCCTCCCTCCTCCCTCCTCCCTCCACAGCCTCAGAGAAGAGAGGGGGGGAGGGAGGAATGAGATTAATACTCAGGGGGAGGACAAGTGGAGAGGAGGAGGGGTGAAGAGAGGAGGAGGGGGAGGCAAAAAGAGGAGAGGAGAGCGTATGATTCCTCATGGGAGAGAAGAGAGGAGGGGTGGGGGGGAGATGCAGCAGGGAGGAGGAGGAGGAGGAGGAGGAGAGGGAGGAGGAGGAGGAGGAGGAGGAGGAGGAGGGAGAAGAGAAGGAGGAGGAGGAGAGGGAGGAGGAGGAGGAGAGGGAGGAGGAGGAGGAGGAGAGGGAGGAGGAGGAGGGGGAGGAGAGGGAGGAGGAGGAGGAGGGGGAGGAGGAGGAGAGGGAGGAGGAGGAGGAGAGGGAGGAGGAGGAGAGGGAGGAGGAGGAGGAGGAGGAGGAGGAGGAGGGAGGAGAGGGAGGAGGAGGAGGGGGAGGAGAGGGAGGAGGAGGAGGAGGGGGAGGAGGAGGAGGAGGAGGAGAGGGACGCTTCAGTCGGACCGGTTCAGCTTCCGTAGGAATGATGTTGTTATTCAGAGCAGCAGCTGGAGATCCACCTTTTATTACCACAGACTGTCCAACATGGATCAGACACTGATAGTTCTGGAGAATCAACAGAATTTGACCGTGTTGATCACAAAGGTCCAGGATCACTTCAGCTGATCGATCAGCAGGTCCAACAATGATCACTCACACCACGACTACAACTACATGAGCCCAGTCTCACTGCTACAGACCTCAGACACGACCCGGGTCGCTACGTCCCGCTCACACTGTGTGATGATCCACTGACTGTCACATCAGGAGGTGATGGTGATGGAGGTGATGGTGATGGAGGTGATGGAGGTGGAGGTGATGGAGGTGATGGAGGTGTTGGTGATGGAGGTGTTGGTGATAGAGGTGGAGGTGATGAGGTGATGGAGGTGATGGAGGTGGAGGTGATGGAGGTGATGCAGGTTGAGGTGATGAAGGTGATGGAGGTGTTGGTGATGGAGGTGTTGGTGATGGAGGTGATGGAGGTGGAGCTGATGGAGGTGATGGAGGTGTTGGTGATGGAGGTGATGGAGGTGGAGGTGATGGAGGTGATGGAGGTGTTGGTGATGGAGGTGGAGCTGATGGAGATGATGCAGGTGATGGTGATGGAGGTGATGGTGATGGAGGTGGAGGTGATGGAGGTGGAGGTGATGGAGGTGATGCAGGTGATGCAGGTGATGGTGATGGAGGTGGAGGTGATGGAGGTGATGGTAATGGAGGTGGAGGTGATGGAGGTGTTGGTGATGGAGGTGATGGAGGTGGAAGTGATGGAGGTGATGGTGATGGAGGTGATGGAGGTGGAGGTGATGGAGGTGATGGAGGTGTTGGTGATGGAGGTGATGGTGATGGAGGTGGAGGTGATGGAGGTGATGGAGGTGTTGGTGATGGAGGTGGAGGTGATGGAGGTGATGGAGGTGTTGGTGATAGAGGTGGAAGTGATGAGGTGATGGAGGTGATGGAGGTGATGGAGGTGGAGGTGATGGAGGTGATGCAGGTTGAGGTGATGAAGGTGATGGAGGTGTTGGTGATGGAGGTGTTGGTGATGGAGGTGATGGAGGTGGAGCTGATGGAGGTGATGGAGATGATGATGATGGAGGTGGAGGTGATGATGATGGAGGTGGAGGTGATGGAGGTGTTGGTGATGGAGGTGATGGAGGTGGAAGTGATGGAAGTGATGGAGGTGATAGAGGTGGAGGTGATGAGGTGATGGAGGTGATGGAGGTGATGGAGGTGGAGGTGATGGAGGTGATGGAGGTGATGGAGGTGATGGAGGTGGAGATGATGGAGGTGGAGGTGATGGAGGTGATGGAGTTGGAGGTGATGGAGGTGATGGAGGTGGAGGTGATGGAGGTGATGGAGGTGAGGGAGGTGGAGGTGATGGAGGTGATGGAGGTGGAGGTGATGGAGGTGATGGAGGTGGAGGTGATGGAGGTGGAGGTGATGGAGGTGATGGAGGTGGAGGTGATGGAGGTGGAGGTGATGGAGGTGATGGAGGTGATGGAGGTGGAGTTGATGGAGGTGGAGGTGATGGAGGTGATGGAGGTGGAGGTGATGGAGGTGATGGAGGTGGAGGTGATGGAGGTGATGGAGGTGATGGAGATGGAGGTGATGGAGTTGGAGGTGATGGAGGTGATGGAGGTGATGGAGGTGGAGGTGATGGAGGTGATGGAGGTGGAGGTGATGGAGGTGATGGAGGTGGAGTTATTACAGCCAACAAGCAGCCAAACAGTCACACCACCGGATATTTTTAAGGACACCTGCAGACATTTCCAGCTGTTTCTGTGGCGTCAGAGCTGACTGTTGTTTTACAAGGAAACTGGACGATCTCCATCTGTGATCGGTACCAAACCAGGATGTGTTCTGACCCTAACGAGAGGTCCAACCCAACCCGAGCATAAACACAGCGATGTGACGAGAGAGACAGAAAACTCAGCCGACACAAACGTGAAGTTGCAACATAGAGAACCATTACATGTAACAGAGGACCAGTGGTGATGAGAGCTGAGAGCCCAACTCTGTATCAGGATATGCAATGCATGATGGGAAATGAAGTTTCATTTATTTGAACTGAACTGTGATTGATGACGTGAGAACACAGACCTGAAACAGTTTTGTATTCAGGCAAACACACCTGAACTTCCAGCAAAATTAAACACACACACACACACACACACACACACACACACACACACACACACCTGACAGCAGACTCAGCACCATTATACTGTCAGTGTTTGTTCAAACATGACTTCCTGTATCGGCCGTAACACTCCGTCTCTGTCAGTGACGACAGTATCAGCACAGAAACACTCTGACATGTTGATTTGAATTATAAACACACAGATTTATACATCAGGTTTGAATTATAATAACACACACACACACACACACACACACATAAACCAGCTAGGCAGGAGAATATGTTGCTATTAAAATAATGTGTGTGAGAGAGAGCATGAAATACATTCAAATCAACACACTGCATGAGCGTGTGTGTGTGTGTGTGTGTGCGTGTGTGCGTGTGTCAGTATCTGTTACCTGTCGATGATGACGGGGTCTGACGGCGTCTCGTTCCTGTTTCCACAGCTTTTCTTATCGCAGCAGCGACTGACAGAGAGACAAAGACAGAATAATAAAACTGTTACAGCGTCTCAGAGAACACTGACTCTTAATTTCACAGAGTTTTACAGGAAACATGGACTGTTCTACATTCTGTCAGGACCAGGTGTGACTGTTCTAGAGTCTGTCAGGACCAGGTGTGACTGTTCTACATTCTGTCAGGACCAGGTGTGACTGTTCTAGAGTCACTCAGGACCAGGTGTGACTGTTCTACATTCTGTTAGGACCAGGTGTGACTGTTCTAGAGTGTGTCAGGACCAGGTGTGACTGTTCTACATTCTGTCAGGACCAGGTGTGACTGTTCTAGAGTCTGTCAGGACCAGGTGTGACTGTTCTAGAGTCTCTCAGGACCAGGTGTGACTGTTCTAGAGTCTGTCAGGACCAGGTGTGACTGTTCTACATTCTGTCAGGACCAGGTGTGACTGTTCTAGAGTCTGTCAGGACCAGGTGTGACTGTTCTAGAGTCTGTCAGGACCAGGTGTGACTGTTCTAGAGTCTGTCAGGACCAGGTGTGACTGTTCTAGAGTCTGTGAGGACCAGGTGTGACTGTTCTAGAGTCACTCAGGACCAGGTGTGACTATTCTACATTCTGTTAGGACCAGGTGTGACTGTTCTAGAGTCTGTCAGGACCAGGTGTGACTGTTCTAGAGTCTGTGAGGACCAGGTGTGACTGTTCTAGAGTCTGTGAGGACCAGGTGTGACTGTTCTAGAGTCTGTCAGGACCAGGTGTGACTGTTCTAGAGTCTTTGAGGACCAGGTGTGACTGTTCTAGAGTCTTTGAGGACCAGGTGTGACTGTTCTAGAGTCTGTGAGGACCAGGTGTGACTGTTCTAGAGTCTGTGAGGACCAGGTGTGACTGTTCTAGAGTCTGTGAGGACCAGGTGTGACTGTTCTAGAGTCACTCAGGACCAGGTGTGACTGTTCTAAAGTCTGTGAGGACCAGGTGTGACTGTTCTAGAGTCACTCAGGACCAGGTGTGACTGTTCTAGAGTCTGTGAGGACCAGGTGTGACTGTTCTAGAGTCTTTGAGGACCAGGTGTGACTGTTCTAGAGTCACTCAGGACCAGGTGTGATTGTTCTAGAGTCTGTGAGGACCAGGTGTGACTGTTCTAGAGTCTGTGAGGACCAGGTGTGACTGTTCTAGAGTCACTCAGGACCAGGTGTGAGTGTTCTAGAGTCTGTGAGGACCAGGTGTGACTGTTCTAGAGTCTGTGAGGACCAGGTGTGACTGTTCTAGAGTCTGTGAGGACCAGGTGTGACTGTTCTAGAGTCACTCAGGACCAGGTGTGACTGTTCTAAAGTCTGTGAGGACCAGGTGTGACTGTTCTAGAGTCTGTGAGGACCAGATGTGACTGTTCTAGAGTCTGTGAGGACCAGGTGTGACTGTTCTAGAGTCTGTGAGGACCAGGTGTGACTGTTCTAGAGTCACTCAGGACCAGGTGTGACTTATCTAGAGTCTGTGAGGACCAGGTGTGACTGTTCTAGAGTCTGTCAGGACCAGGTGTGACTGTTCTAGAGTCTGTCAGGACCAGGTGTGACTGTTCTAAAGTCTGTGAGGACCAGGTGTGACTGTTCTAGAGTCTGTGAGGACCAGGTGTGACTGTTCTAGAGTCTGTCAGGACCAGGTGTGACTGTACTGTTATGTGTAGTAGAAGAAGAAGACGTTCTCACCTGCACATGATCTCATGCGTTAGCAGAACTCGGCACATCTCTGGGTTCTTGTCCTGACCTTCATAGATGATGGCCTGCAACACACACACACACACACACACACACACACACACACACACACACACAGGTGTATGAGTGGTGTTCAGGTGTGAACCTCGTGTGTGTGCGTCTCCTCCGGCAGCAGAAACAACTCAATTAAAGGCTCGTTCCATTTGTCTCCATTATGAGTCATTATTAGCGATTAGCAGCGTGCGGCGCGGCGCGGCGGCTGAACTGAGGGCAAACATTTGATCCTCTCTGTTTCATTACAGCTGCAGCCTGCAGACGTTCAGACCGAACAGCTGGAACCATGAAAGCTTCTCCACAAAGCGCGGATCACACGACGCAAACGACGCCTGACGGGCACGCTCGTTAAAAGCTCACTAATTGAATGACTCGTTAGGTTTAAATGCTGCGACTGCTGTGCTGCTGGTTTCCATTACTGTCACTGTACAGAGTGCTGACTGAAGCCTTTTTATCACAGTGTGACTGCAGCCGTGAGAGCGCCTCCTGCAGGCTGCACCGGGCATCACACTCAGCCTGATGCTACAGACTCTGCTCATCCATCAGTCTTTACACCCCAGCATGTCCCGTAAACACCTTATATTCTGTCACTTCAATATGTAGGACTTTAGTTTCAAACTTCCAAAAAATGTATTATTAATTATCAACAGAACGTGAAGAAATAACAGATTTGGCATGAAGTACGTCTGAACTGTTAGCAGTTAGCCAACACTCCAGCAGAGAGCTCAGAGAGCTAATGTTTCGTCTCCGTGTCACGCTGATTGTTGTCTTATTGTTGCAGCTCGGTCACATGGTGGTTGTGAGTGTTTCCTTGAACTGTTCTGTTGTTATTGATGCTCTTAGCTTCGCCAGCTGAACGCTCCGGAGGCTGAACAGCTCTGGTACAGACGTGGTCCTCCGTCTCCTCTGCACTGTGACACAACGATGAGTCAACTCTGAGGAGACGCCTTAGATTCACAAACACAGTCTCTCATTGGTCACCACACCTAAACCACGCCCTCAGCTGACTGTCGTACCTCAGAGGACGCTGATTGGTCCAGGAGCGCAGAGCCTGAATCTGAGCAGCTTCGTTTGAACTGACTTGTCAGCGTCGCTCTAACGTGTTCATGTGTCGACTGAAACACAGATTCGTTTGTCTCAGAGTGTCTGACGACTCGTACAGACCGACGACCACGTCATGCCACAGAAACAAACGTTATCGTCTAAATACAGGACAAAGAAACTCTCGGTGTGTTTCTGGACAGACACGATTAATGGCTCCGATTACATCTGAACTGAGATCTGCTCAGGAAGGGTTTAAACAATATCAGAGAGCAGAGAGACAGATCCAGGAAATATACTAAGGAGGAGGAGGAGAGGAGGAGAGGAGGAGGAAGAGAAGTCTGTCTGACCAGAAAAAACAACAACCTGTCAGGAAATGTTTGAGGTGTCGGAGAGAAGTCGTCCTGAAACTGAATCTGACAGCTCAGACTGCAGGAGAGACACGCTCTTATTCTGAAATCTCCCTCTCTCCTATTGGTCAGTTAACTGGAAACTGTTGGTCATGTGATCAGATGGCTGATTGACTTCAGATGTTCATCAGTGAGTCTGAACTAACGATGATCAATAATCAGTAGTTTACCTGTTTGGTCATGGAGTCGATCAGCCGGACGTACAGGTCCTGCTCCGTCCTCACTCCTGAACACACACACCCTCAATATGTTATTGTCATGTAGTTCAACACTGTGATCAGACGTATGAAATGTTTATTCACAGTCCTGTGATGTAAAACAAGCGCGCCCACCGTTGCTGTAGAGCAGCTGCAGCTTGTAGTGGATCCCGTTGTTGGTTTTCTCTCCGGTCGGCTCCTGAAACACAAGATGACCAATCAAACCAGCTATCAGGTCGGTTCAGCTCCACCCGGGTGGAGATTAGACTGCAATTGTAATGAAGCGTAAGCATTTGAGGGAGCGTTTGGTTTCTGTTCAGTAATAAACTTCTGTGAGTGCTTGGGCTCAGGAGTGCGTTTGTTTTCTATGCTGACTCCTTCTTCAAACATGTGGATAAACCCACAGGGGCGGGGCTTAGCAGGCTCTGACATGGGTGTGTTTCATTTCTCCTTTGTTTGCTACATTCAACAGAAAATCCTGTCCAGTGTGTTTGTTTTGTGTCCCGGCTACTCCCGGCTGTTTCTCACCTTCTCTTTCTCCACAAAGTCGACGTAGGTGGTGCGCTCGATCTCCACCGGCTGACCCTGCCGGTCGTACAGCGCCAACACGAAGTGGAAGAAGTTGGACTTCCTCAGGTTGGACGGAGGCTGCTTCTCAAAGTGAGCGCGGGCTAACCCCACCCCGCTGAGAGACACAGACAGACAGACGGTCAGAGCTCCGGCTGTATTTCTTAATAATCAGAAAAATTCAAACTCAACTTTTTATATATGCAGAAAAATAATCAGAAAAATTCAAACTCAACCTTTTATATCTGCAGGAATACAAATGAAATTAAAGTAAACGAGTGTGAAGCACGATCAGAACAAACAACTGAACATTCTAACATTTTTATTTTCATATAAATTCAATGCAGCGACGTGAAAGTCAAACGGAAACATAACGATGAAAACAAATGAGTGAAACCGAACGTGTGTCCGGCGGGCCGTGACTCCGCCCACCACGCGTCTCCATATAAACTCATTGTCTCTCCTGTCAGTGGACAGACGAGCCCAACAGCTTCTCAACTCCACGCGTGGAGCAGCGATGAATCGGGCCACGGCTGGTTCTGTTGGTGAGACAGCTGGACCCGTGACAACGCTCAGAAACCACTGAAATCATTTAAAATCCTTCATGTGACCCGAAATCAAACGCTCCTCTGAGGACATCGAGTGCGCCGTGCGTTCACTTCACATCAGACACGTTATCAATTAATCAGCGTCTCTGACGTGTGAATTCTGAAGAGACGTCAGGTGGTCACGGAGCATTTCCTCCGACACACTCAACAATATCTTCATGTATTTACTAGTGAAGTGATTTCACCTTTAAACTCCGGAACATGTCACACACCTTCTCGTCACAACATGAATATTAATTAAAGGTAATAATTCAGTGAACTGACGGATCTGAGGTCTAAATATTCATAAAACTGTGCGAGCGCTTGGCGAGCGGTGACACGGCGCTGCGGGCTTTAACCTCCACATGAATGAATCATGTTCACAACAACATGTTCAAATCCACAGCAAACACCATCACACGGCCACGGCCAGCCATCAATATTCATGATGGAGGAGTCAAACTGCAGCTCTGACCCTGCACACACACACACACACACACACACACACACACATTATAATAACAGTTATTATAATAAGTGTGTGTGTTTAAAAAGACTAACAGCTCAGAGTGAAGCAGAGAAGCATCTTCAGGTTCACAAAATCAAAGTGAAGAAATCATGAAAATAATCAGAGTGAATATTAAAGATTGTGTGTGTGTGTGTGTGTGTGTGCATGTGTGTGTGTGTGTGGAGCCGACATCGTTCATCACCGACGCAGGTTTTAACTCCGCTGCTGTTCTGAGATCAGCTCGTCTCAACCTTTATAATTTTCTCACACACGGCAAAAAACAATGTTTGATTTGTGACGTCGGTCTCCAGCGTCTCCCTTCACTCCAGTTTATTCTGCAGTTTTATGACAGTGTTCATTTTTCTAATTTTGAATAATTTCTGTTAATTTGTACGCGTCCGTCACAAATGACCTTTGACCTCGAGTCTGATCTCTGAGCTGTGGTTTCCTGCGGCGCCGTCACCAACATAAACTCTGGACTGAGTCAAACTGTTGATTTGTTCAAAATTAACTTGATTATAGTTTTTATATTATGTTACAGTTCATCTCCACAAGAGTCTTTAAATCTTCACATCTAAACTTTTAATAATCGTCAGACTTGACTTTAAGGTTCCTGATGTGGAACCGAGCGATTTATTATTCAACGCTTTTATTTAGTTTCATTCATTTATACGTTTGTTGTGAATCTGTGAGAAGAAGATATTAATATTTCATGCGTCTGTGTTTAAAATCATCTTCACATCCAGATAAAACATTATGAAATTATCACATGAAACAATATTTGACATGAGTCAAAAAATAGCTTTGATCTCTGTGTGAACGTTTAAACGCTGAAGCTTGGTGTTTCTGATGGACCGCACGGTGACCCGGTTCTGTTGGTCCCGGCGTGCTGAGACGGCACATTTTAACAGCTGTAAAATCCTTTTTCACTATTTCAGAACAAAATGTAGAAATTTAAAGTGCAGAACAAAATAAAATGTCAACTTTTCACAACATTCTTCATATGTCACAATGATTCATAACTTCGTTCTTTATTTCACCACAATCTTTATTTTCTAATGTTTCAGTGTTTAACGTTACAGCGCGACACGCGGCCGCGGCTCGTCACTCTGATCAGCTTCATCTCTCCTTCTGCTGCATCAATAATATTTATTATGAACTTCATTTATAACGTTTATAGATTTGATTCAAATGACAGGACTTCATTTCCACCTGAGTGTGAGCAGATAAACTGACAGCCTGATGTGTTTAAACATAAACTGTATTTCATCACATTTTTATATTAATATTGTAAATCACAAAAACGTTTATTAATAATGTCAAACATCAGGTTTGTTCTCAGCTGTGATCAACTGACGCTCAGACAGAAATCCTACATGACTCATTTTATTCTATTCTAATAATTAACATTAACAACAATTAGACGTTTCCTGAACTACAGTCGAAGGTTTGCTGATGTTTTTATCCTGACGTTCTTCACTGCTGCTTTAAAAAGAAGCATTATTGTAAAATGTTTATCAAAGTGATAAATGTGAACAACATGAAACTTCGGCTCAGAATTATTTTGTGTTTATCATTAAAAATTGATTTGAGAATTTATGAGATTTGACTTTTTGAACAGTTTTAAATGTTTGATGTCAGAAATATGAACGCACGGTCGACCGGCAGCTGCGAGCCGACGCGTCCTCCGACAGTCACACTGCGTCTCTAATGTGACAAATATTATATAGAATATATTAGATTTCACACACACAGTGTTTCTGTTCACATTAATATGAAGATGATTATTAATAACATCACCAGAATAAAATAAAGAAGATTTTTGTTCTTTAATAAACATTCAGTCATCTTTTAAATTCTCTGCAGCTCAGAAACTGATTCTTATTTTTATTCATTTATCTTT
>CAVMBS020000116.1:0-14776 GCA_963678695.2 Diplodus puntazzo
GTCAAAATGCTTTCTCAAGTGAAATTGTACCCAAAGTGTCTCAACTTTACATGATTACACTATCTAAACATGGTTTCAGTTGTCTTTTCATTCGTTTCAGTCAGAAGTGTTTTCTGGCCAAATTGAGCTTTTCAGAGCGAAAGAAGCTTGTTTTCGCCCTAAGGATGCACTAAGCTGTTTTTCAGTCAAAAATGCTTTCTCAAGTGAAATTGTACCCAAAGTGTCTCAACTTTACATAATTACACTATCTAAACATGGTTTCAGTTGTCTTTTCACTCGTTTCAGTCAGAAGTGTTTTCTGGCCAAATTGAGCTTTTCAGAGCGAAAGAAGCTTGTTTTCGCCCTAATGATGCACTAAGCTGTAAATCCGTCAGAAATGCTTTCTCAAGTGAAATTATACTCAAAGTGTCTCAACTTTACATAATTACACTATCTAAACATGGTTTCAGTTGTCTTTTCACTCGTTTCAGTCAGAAGTGTTTTCTGGCCAAATTGAGCTTTTCAGAGCGATAGAAGCTTGTTTTCGCCCTAAGGATGCACTAAGCTGTTTTTCAGTCAAAAATGCTTTCTCAAGTGAAATTGTACTCAAAGTGTCTCAACTTTACATAATTACACTATCTAAACATGGTTTCAGTTGTCTTTTCACTCGTTTCAGTCAGAAGTGTTTTCTGGCCAAATTGAGCTTTTCAGAGCGATAGAAGCTTGTTTTCGCCCTAAGGATGCACTAAGCTGTTTTTCAGTCAAAAATGCTTTCTCAAGTGAAATTGTACCCAAAGTGTCTCAACTTTACATGATTACACTATCTAAACATGGTTTCAGTTGTCTTTTCATTCGTTTCAGTCAGAAGTGTTTTCTGGCCAAATTGAGCTTTTCAGAGCGATAGAAGCTTGTTTTCGCCCTAATGATGCACTAAGCTGTAAATCCGTCAGAAATGCTTTCTCAAGTGAAATTATACTCAAAGTGTCTCAACTTTACATAATTACACTATCTAAACATGGTTTCAGTTGTCTTTTCACTCGTTTCAGTCAGAAGTGTTTTCTGGCCAAATTGAGCTTTTCAGAGCGAAAGAAGCTTGTTTTCGCCCTAAGGATGCACTAAGCTGTAAATCCGTCAGAAATGCTTTCTCAAGTGAAATTATACTCAAAGTGTCTCAACTTTACATAATTACACTATCTAAACATGGTTTCAGTTGTCTTTTCACTCGTTTCAGTCAGAAGTGTTTTCTGGCCAAATTGAGCTTTTCAGAGCGAAAGAAGCTTGTTTTCGCCCTAAGGATGCACTAAGCTGTTTTTCAGTCAAAAATGCTTTCTCAAGTGAAATTATACTCAAAGTGTCTCAACTTTACATAATTACACTATCTAAACATGGTTTCAGTTGTCTTTTCACTCGTTTCAGTCAGAAGTGTTTTCTGGCCAAAATAAGCTTTTCAGAGCGAAAGAAGCTTGTTTTCGCCCTAAGGATGCACTAAGCTGTATTTCCGTCAGAAATGCTTTCTCAAGTGAAATTGTACTCAAAGTGTCTCAACTTTACATAATTACACTATCTAAACATGGTTTCAGTTGTCTTTTCATTCGTTTCAGTCAGAAGTGTTTTCTGGCCAAATCGAGCTTTTCAGAGCGATAGAAGCTTGTTTTCGCCCTAATGATGCACTAAGCTGTAAATCCGTCAGAAATGCTTTCTCAAGTGAAATTATACTCAAAGTGTCTCAACTTTACATAATTACACTATCTAAACATGGTTTCAGTTGTCTTTTCACTCGTTTCAGTCAGAAGTGTTTTCTGGCCAAATTGAGCTTTTCAGAGCGAAAGAAGCTTGTTTTCGCCCTAAGGATGCACTAAGCTGTTTTTCAGTCAAAAATGCTTTCTCAAGTGAAATTGTACTCAAAGTGTCTCAACTTTACATGATTACACTATCTAAACATGGTTTCAGTTGTCTTTTCATTCGTTTCAGTCAGAAGTGTTTTCTGGCCAAATTGAGCTTTTCAGAGCGATAGAAGCTTGTTTTCGCCCTAATGATGCACTAAGCTGTAAATCCGTCAGAAATGCTTTCTCAAGTGAAATTATACTCAAAGTGTCTCAACTTTACATAATTACACTATCTAAACATGGTTTCAGTTGTCTTTTCACTCGTTTCAGTCAGAAGTGTTTTCTGGCCAAATTGAGCTTTTCAGAGCGAAAGAAGCTTGTTTTCGCCCTAAGGATGCACTAAGCTGTTTTTCAGTCAAAAATGCTTTCTCAAGTGAAATTGTACTCAAAGTGTCTCAACTTTACATAATTACACTATCTAAACATGGTTTCAGTTGTCTTTTCACTCGTTTCAGTCAGAAGTGTTTTCTGGCCAAATTGAGCTTTTCAGAGCGAAAGAAGCTTGTTTTCGCCCTAAGGATGCACTAAGCTGTTTTTCAGTCAAAAATGCTTTCTCAAGTGAAATTGTACCCAAAGTGTCTCAACTTTACATAATTACACTATCTAAACATGGTTTCAGTTGTCTTTTCATTCGTTTCAGTCAGAAGTGTTTTCTGGCCAAATTGAGCTTTTCAGAGCGAAAGAAGCTTGTTTTCGCCCTAAGGATGCACTAAGCTGTAAATCCGTCAGAAATGCTTTCTCAAGTGAAATTATACTCAAAGTGTCTCAACTTTACATAATTACACTATCTAAACATGGTTTCAGTTGTCTTTTCACTCGTTTCAGTCAGAAGTGTTTTCTGGCCAAATTGAGCTTTTCAGAGCGAAAGAAGCTTGTTTTCGCCCTAAGGATGCACTAAGCTGTTTTTCAGTCAAAAATGCTTTCTCAAGTGAAATTATACTCAAAGTGTCTCAACTTTACATAATTACACTATCTAAACATGGTTTCAGTTGTCTTTTCATTCGTTTCAGTCAGAAGTGTTTTCTGGCCAAATTGAGCTTTTCAGAGCGAAAGAAGCTTGTTTTCGCCCTAAGGATGCACTAAGCTGTAAATCCGTCAGAAATGCTTTCTCAAGTGAAATTATACTCAAAGTGTCTCAACTTTACATAATTACACTATCTAAACATGGTTTCAGTTGTCTTTTCATTCGTTTCAGTCAGAAGTGTTTTCTGGCCAAATTGAGCTTTTCAGAGCGATAGAAGCTTGTTTTCGCCCTAAGGATGCACTAAGCTGTAAATCCGTCAGAAATGCTTTCTCAAGTGAAATTATACTCAAAGTGTCTCAACTTTACATAATTACACTATCTAAACATGGTTTCAGTTGTCTTTTCACTCGTTTCAGTCAGAAGTGTTTTCTGGCCAAATTGAGCTTTTCAGAGCGAAAGAAGCTTGTTTTCGCCCTAAGGATGCACTAAGCTGTTTTTCAGTCAAAAATGCTTTCTCAAGTGAAATTGTACCCAAAGTGTCTCAACTTTACATAATTACACTATCTAAACATGGTTTCAGTTGTCTTTTCATTCGTTTCAGTCAGAAGTGTTTTCTGGCCAAATTGAGCTTTTCAGAGCGAAAGAAGCTTGTTTTCGCCCTAAGGATGCACTAAGCTGTATATCCGTCAGAAATGCTTTCTCAAGTGAAATTATACTCAAAGTGTCTCAACTTTACATAATTACACTATCTAAACATGGTTTCAGTTGTCTTTTCACTCGTTTCAGTCAGAAGTGTTTTCTGGCCAAATTGAGCTTTTCAGAGCGAAAGAAGCTTGTTTTCGCCCTAAGGATGCACTAAGCTGTTTTTCAGTCAAAAATGCTTTCTCAAGTGAAATTATACTCAAAGTGTCTCAACTTTACATAATTACACTATCTAAACATGGTTTCAGTTGTCTTTTCACTCGTTTCAGTCAGAAGTGTTTTCTGGCCAAATTGAGCTTTTCAGAGCGAAAGAAGCTTGTTTTCGCCCTAAGGATGCACTAAGCTGTAAATCCGTCAGAAATGCTTTCTCAAGTGAAATTATACTCAAAGTGTCTCAACTTTACATAATTACACTATCTAAACATGGTTTCAGTTGTCTTTTCATTCGTTTCAGTCAGAAGTGTTTTCTGGCCAAATTGAGCTTTTCAGAGCGAAAGAAGCTTGTTTTCGCCCTAAGGATGCACTAAGCTGTTTTTCAGTCAAAAATGCTTTCTCAAGTGAAATTATACTCAAAGTGTCTCAACTTTACATAATTACACTATCTAAACATGGTTTCAGTTGTCTTTTCACTCGTTTCAGTCAGAAGTGTTTTCTGGCCAAATTGAGCTTTTCAGAGCGATAGAAGCTTGTTTTCGCCCTAAGGATGCACTAAGCTGTTATTCCGTCAGAAATGCTTTCTCAAGTGAAATTATACTCAAAGTGTCTCAACTTTACATAATTACACTATCTAAACATGGTTTCAGTTGTCTTTTCACTCGTTTCAGTCAGAAGTGTTTTCTGGCCAAATTGAGCTTTTCAGAGCGAAAGAAGCTTGTTTTCGCCCTAAGGATGCACTAAGCTGTTTTTCAGTCAAAAATGCTTTCTCAAGTGAAATTATACTCAAAGTGTCTCAACTTTACATAATTACACTATCTAAACATGGTTTCAGTTGTCTTTTCACTCGTTTCAGTCAGAAGTGTTTTCTGGCCAAATTGAGCTTTTCAGAGCGAAAGAAGCTTGTTTTCGCCCTAAGGATGCACTAAGCTGTAAATCCGTCAGAAATGCTTTCTCAAGTGAAATTATACTCAAAGTGTCTCAACTTTACATAATTACACTATCTAAACATGGTTTCAGTTGTCTTTTCACTCGTTTCAGTCAGAAGTGTTTTCTGGCCAAATTGAGCTTTTCAGAGCGAAAGAAGCTTGTTTTCGCCCTAAGGATGCACTAAGCTGTTTTTCAGTCAAAAATGCTTTCTCAAGTGAAATTGTACCCAAAGTGTCTCAACTTTACATAATTACACTATCTAAACATGGTTTCAGTTGTCTTTTCACTCGTTTCAGTCAGAAGTGTTTTCTGGCCAAATTGAGCTTTTCAGAGCGAAAGAAGCTTGTTTTCGCCCTAAGGATGCACTAAGCTGTTTTTCAGTCAAAAATGCTTTCTCAAGTGAAATTGTACTCAAAGTGTCTCAACTTTACATAATTACACTATCTAAACATGGTTTCAGTTGTCTTTTCACTCGTTTCAGTCAGAAGTGTTTTCTGGCCAAATTGAGCTTTTCAGAGCGAAAGAAGCTTGTTTTCGCCCTAAGGATGCACTAAGCTGTAAATCCGTCAAAAATGCTTTCTCAAGTGAAATTATACTCAAAGTGTCTCAACTTTACATAATTACACTATCTAAACATGGTTTCAGTTGTCTTTTCACTCGTTTCAGTCAGAAGTGTTTTCTGGCCAAATTGAGCTTTTCAGAGCGAAAGAAGCTTGTTTTCGCCCTAAGGATGCACTAAGCTGTTTTTCAGTCAAAAATGCTTTCTCAAGTGAAATTGTACTCAAAGTGTCTCAACTTTACATGATTACACTATCTAAACATGGTTTCAGTTGTCTTTTCATTCGTTTCAGTCAGAAGTGTTTTCTGGCCAAATTGAGCTTTTCAGAGCGAAAGAAGCTTGTTTTCGCCCTAAGGATGCACTAAGCTGTATTTCAGTCAAAAATGCTTTCTCAAGTGAAATTATACTCAAAGTGTCTCAACTTTACATAATTACACTATCTAAACATGGTTTCAGTTGTCTTTTCACTCGTTTCAGTCAGAAGTGTTTTCTGGCCAAATTGAGCTTTTCAGAGCGAAAGAAGCTTGTTTTCGCCCTAAGGATGCACTAAGCTGTTATTCCGTCAAAAATGCTTTCTCAAGTGAAATTATACTCAAAGTGTCTCAACTTTACATAATTACACTATCTAAACATGGTTTCAGTTGTCTTTTCACTCGTTTCAGTCAGAAGTGTTTTCTGGCCAAATTGAGCTTTTCAGAGCGAAAGAAGCTTGTTTTCGCCCTAAGGATGCACTAAGCTGTTTTTCAGTCAAAAATGCTTTCTCAAGTGAAATTGTACTCAAAGTGTCTCAACTTTACATAATTACACTATCTAAACATGGTTTCAGTTGTCTTTTCACTCGTTTCAGTCAGAAGTGTTTTCTGGCCAAATTGAGCTTTTCAGAGCGAAAGAAGCTTGTTTTCGCCCTAAGGATGCACTAAGCTGTTTTTCAGTCAAAAATGCTTTCTCAAGTGAAATTATACTCAAAGTGTCTCAACTTTACATAATTACACTATCTAAACATGGTTTCAGTTGTCTTTTCACTCGTTTCAGTCAGAAGTGTTTTCTGGCCAAATTGAGCTTTTCAGAGCGAAAGAAGCTTGTTTTCGCCCTAAGGATGCACTAAGCTGTTTTTCAGTCAAAAATGCTTTCTCAAGTGAAATTATACCCAAAGTGTCTCAACTTTACATAATTACACTATCTAAACATGGTTTCAGTTGTCTTTTCACTCGTTTCAGTCAGAAGTGTTTTCTGGCCAAATTGAGCTTTTCAGAGCGAAAGAAGCTTGTTTTCGCCCTAAGGATGCACTAAGCTGTTTTTCAGTCAAAAATGCTTTCTCAAGTGAAATTATACCCAAAGTGTCTCAACTTTACATAATTACACTATCTAAACATGGTTTCAGTTGTCTTTTCATTCGTTTCAGTCAGAAGTGTTTTCTGGCCAAATTGAGCTTTTCAGAGCGAAAGAAGCTTGTTTTCGCCCTAAGGATGCACTAAGCTGTTTATCCGTCAAAAATGCTTTCTCAAGTGAAATTATACTCAAAGTGTCTCAACTTTACATAATTACACTATCTAAACATGGTTTCAGTTGTCTTTTCATTCGTTTCAGTCAGAAGTGTTTTCTGGCCAAATTGAGCTTTTCAGAGCGAAAGAAGCTTGTTTTCGCCCTAAGGATGCACTAAGCTGTTTTTCAGTCAAAATGCTTTCTCAAGTGAAATTATACTCAAAGTGTCTCAACTTTACATAATTACACTATCTAAACATGGTTTCAGTTGTCTTTTCATTCGTTTCAGTCAGAAGTGTTTTCTGGCCAAATTGAGCTTTTCAGAGCGATAGAAGCTTGTTTTCGCCCTAATGATGCACTAAGCTGTAAATCCGTCAGAAATGCTTTCTCAAGTGAAATTATACTCAAAGTGTCTCAACTTTACATAATTACACTATCTAAACATGGTTTCAGTTGTCTTTTCATTCGTTTCAGTCAGAAGTGTTTTCTGGCCAAATTGAGCTTTTCAGAGCGAAAGAAGCTTGTTTTCGCCCTAAGGATGCACTAAGCTGTTTTTCAGTCAAAAATGCTTTCTCAAGTGAAATTGTACTCAAAGTGTCTCAACTTTACATAATTACACTATCTAAACATGGTTTCAGTTGTCTTTTCATTCGTTTCAGTCAGAAGTGTTTTCTGGCCAAATTGAGCTTTTCAGAGCGATAGAAGCTTGTTTTCGCCCTAATGATGCACTAAGCTGTAAATCCGTCAGAAATGCTTTCTCAAGTGAAATTATACTCAAAGTGTCTCAACTTTACATAATTACACTATCTAAACATGGTTTCAGTTGTCTTTTCATTCGTTTCAGTCAGAAGTGTTTTCTGGCCAAATTGAGCTTTTCAGAGCGAAAGAAGCTTGTTTTCGCCCTAAGGATGCACTAAGCTGTTTTTCAGTCAAAAATGCTTTCTCAAGTGAAATTGTACCCAAAGTGTCTCAACTTTACATAATTACACTATCTAAACATGGTTTCAGTTGTCTTTTCATTCGTTTCAGTCAGAAGTGTTTTCTGGCCAAATTGAGCTTTTCAGAGCGATAGAAGCTTGTTTTCGCCCTAATGATGCACTAAGCTGTAAATCCGTCAGAAATGCTTTCTCAAGTGAAATTATACCCAAAGTGTCTCAACTTTACATAATTACACTATCTAAACATGGTTTCAGTTGTCTTTTCACTCGTTTCAGTCAGAAGTGTTTTCTGGCCAAATTGAGCTTTTCAGAGCGAAAGAAGCTTGTTTTCGCCCTAAGGATGCACTAAGCTGTTTTTCAGTCAAAAATGCTTTCTCAAGTGAAATTGTACCCAAAGTGTCTCAACTTTACATGATTACACTATCTAAACATGGTTTCAGTTGTCTTTTCATTCGTTTCAGTCAGAAGTGTTTTCTGGCCAAATTGAGCTTTTCAGAGCGAAAGAAGCTTGTTTTCGCCCTAAGGATGCACTAAGCTGTTTTTCAGTCAAAAATGCTTTCTCAAGTGAAATTATACCCAAAGTGTCTCAACTTTACATAATTACACTATCTAAACATGGTTTCAGTTGTCTTTTCATTCGTTTCAGTCAGAAGTGTTTTCTGGCCAAATTGAGCTTTTCAGAGCGAAAGAAGCTTGTTTTCGCCCTAAGGATGCACTAAGCTGTTTTTCAGTCAAAAATGCTTTCTCAAGTGAAATTGTACTCAAAGTGTCTCAACTTTACATGATTACACTATCTAAACATGGTTTCAGTTGTCTTTTCATTCGTTTCAGTCAGAAGTGTTTTCTGGCCAAATTGAGCTTTTCAGAGCGAAAGAAGCTTGTTTTCGCCCTAAGGATGCACTAAGCTGTTATTCCGTCAGAAATGCTTTCTCAAGTGAAATTATACTCAAAGTGTCTCAACTTTACATGATTACACTATCTAAACATGGTTTCAGTTGTCTTTTCACTCGTTTCAGTCAGAAGTGTTTTCTGGCCAAATTGAGCTTTTCAGAGCGAAAGAAGCTTGTTTTCGCCCTAAGGATGCACTAAGCTGTTTTTCAGTCAAAATGCTTTCTCAAGTGAAATTGTACTCAAAGTGTCTCAACTTTACATAATTACACTATCTAAACATGGTTTCAGTTGTCTTTTCATTCGTTTCAGTCAGAAGTGTTTTCTGGCCAAATTGAGCTTTTCAGAGCGAAAGAAGCTTGTTTTCGCCCTAAGGATGCACTAAGCTGTTTTTCAGTCAAAAATGCTTTCTCAAGTGAAATTGTACTCAAAGTGTCTCAACTTTACATAATTACACTATCTAAACATGGTTTCAGTTGTCTTTTCACTCGTTTCAGTCAGAAGTGTTTTCTGGCCAAATTGAGCTTTTCAGAGCGAAAGAAGCTTGTTTTCGCCCTAAGGATGCACTAAGCTGTTATTCCGTCAAAAATGCTTTCTCAAGTGAAATTATACCCAAAGTGTCTCAACTTTACATAATTACACTATCTAAACATGGTTTCAGTTGTCTTTTCATTCGTTTCAGTCAGAAGTGTTTTCTGGCCAAATTGAGCTTTTCAGAGCGAAAGAAGCTTGTTTTCGCCCTAAGGATGCACTAAGCTGTTTTTCAGTCAAAAATGCTTTCTCAAGTGAAATTGTACTCAAAGTGTCTCAACTTTACATAATTACACTATCTAAACATGGTTTCAGTTGTCTTTTCACTCGTTTCAGTCAGAAGTGTTTTCTGGCCAAATTGAGCTTTTCAGAGCGAAAGAAGCTTGTTTTCGCCCTAAGGATGCACTAAGCTGTTTTTCAGTCAAAAATGCTTTCTCAAGTGAAATTATACTCAAAGTGTCTCAACTTTACATAATTACACTATCTAAACATGGTTTCAGTTGTCTTTTCACTTCGTTTCAGTCAGAAGTGTTTTCTGGCCAAATTGAGCTTTTCAGAGCGAAAGAAGCTTGTTTTCGCCCTAAGGATGCACTAAGCTGTTTTTCAGTCAAAAATGCTTTCTCAAGTGAAATTATACTCAAAGTGTCTCAACTTTACATAATTACACTATCTAAACATGGTTTCAGTTGTCTTTTCATTCGTTTCAGTCAGAAGTGTTTTCTGGCCAAATTGAGCTTTTCAGAGCGAAAGAAGCTTGTTTTCGCCCTAAGGATGCACTAAGCTGTTTTTCAGTCAAAAATGCTTTCTCAAGTGAAATTATACTCAAAGTGTCTCAACTTTACATAATTACACTATCTAAACATGGTTTCAGTTGTCTTTTCACTCGTTTCAGTCAGAAGTGTTTTCTGGCCAAATTGAGCTTTTCAGAGCGAAAGAAGCTTGTTTTCGCCCTAATGATGCACTAAGCTGTAATTCCGTCAGAAATGCTTTCTCAAGTGAAATTATACTCAAAGTGTCTCAACTTTACATAATTACACTATCTAAACATGGTTTCAGTTGTCTTTTCACTCGTTTCAGTCAGAAGTGTTTTCTGGCCAAATTGAGCTTTTCAGAGCGAAAGAAGCTTGTTTTCGCCCTAAGGATGCACTAAGCTGTTTTTCAGTCAAAAATGCTTTCTCAAGTGAAATTATACTCAAAGTGTCTCAACTTTACATAATTACACTATCTAAACATGGTTTCAGTTGTCTTTTCACTCGTTTCAGTCAGAAGTGTTTTCTGGCCAAATTGAGCTTTTCAGAGCGAAAGAAGCTTGTTTTCGCCCTAAGGATGCACTAAGCTGTTTTTCAGTCAAAAATGCTTTCTCAAGTGAAATTATACTCAAAGTGTCTCAACTTTACATAATTACACTATCTAAACATGGTTTCAGTTGTCTTTTCATTCGTTTCAGTCAGAAGTGTTTTCTGGCCAAATTGAGCTTTTCAGAGCGAAAGAAGCTTGTTTTCGCCCTAAGGATGCACTAAGCTGTTTTTCAGTCAAAAATGCTTTCTCAAGTGAAATTGTACTCAAAGTGTCTCAACTTTACATAATTACACTATCTAAACATGGTTTCAGTTGTCTTTTCACTCGTTTCAGTCAGAAGTGTTTTCTGGCCAAATTGAGCTTTTCAGAGCGAAAGAAGCTTGTTTTCGCCCTAAGGATGCACTAAGCTGTTAATCCGTCAGAAATGCTTTCTCAAGTGAAATTGTACTCAAAGTGTCTCAACTTTACATAATTACACTATCTAAACATGGTTTCAGTTGTCTTTTCACTCGTTTCAGTCAGAAGTGTTTTCTGGCCAAATTGAGCTTTTCAGAGCGAAAGAAGCTTGTTTTCGCCCTAAGGATGCACTAAGCTGTTTTTCAGTCAAAAATGCTTTCTCAAGTGAAATTATACTCAAAGTGTCTCAACTTTACATAATTACACTATCTAAACATGGTTTCAGTTGTCTTTTCACTCGTTTCAGTCAGAAGTGTTTTCTGGCCAAATTGAGCTTTTCAGAGCGAAAGAAGCTTGTTTTCGCCCTAAGGATGCACTAAGCTGTTTTTCAGTCAAAAATGCTTTCTCAAGTGAAATTATACTCAAAGTGTCTCAACTTTACATAATTACACTATCTAAACATGGTTTCAGTTGTCTTTTCACTCGTTTCAGTCAGAAGTGTTTTCTGGCCAAATTGAGCTTTTCAGAGCGAAAGAAGCTTGTTTTCGCCCTAAGGATGCACTAAGCTGTTTTTCAGTCAAAAATGCTTTCTCAAGTGAAATTGTACTCAAAGTGTCTCAACTTTACATAATTACACTATCTAAACATGGTTTCAGTTGTCTTTTCACTCGTTTCAGTCAGAAGTGTTTTCTGGCCAAATTGAGCTTTTCAGAGCGAAAGAAGCTTGTTTTCGCCCTAATGATGCACTAAGCTGTAAATCCGTCAAAAATGCTTTCTCAAGTGAAATTATACTCAAAGTGTCTCAACTTTACATAATTACACTATCTAAACATGGTTTCAGTTGTCTTTTCACTCGTTTCAGTCAGAAGTGTTTTCTGGCCAAATTGAGCTTTTCAGAGCGATAGAAGCTTGTTTTCGCCCTAAGGATGCACTAAGCTGTTATTCAGTCAGAAATGCTTTCTCAAGTGAAATTATACTCAAAGTGTCTCAACTTTACATAATTACACTATCTAAACATGGTTTCAGTTGTCTTTTCACTCGTTTCAGTCAGAAGTGTTTTCTGGCCAAATTGAGCTTTTCAGAGCGAAAGAAGCTTGTTTTCGCCCTAAGGATGCACTAAGCTGTTTTTCAGTCAAAAATGCTTTCTCAAGTGAAATTATACTCAAAGTGTCTCAACTTTACATAATTACACTATCTAAACATGGTTTCAGTTGTCTTTTCATTCGTTTCAGTCAGAAGTGTTTTCTGGCCAAATTGAGCTTTTCAGAGCGAAAGAAGCTTGTTTTCGCCCTAAGGATGCACTAAGCTGTTTTTCAGTCAAAAATGCTTTCTCAAGTGAAATTGTACCCAAAGTGTCTCAACTTTACATAATTACACTATCTAAACATGGTTTCAGTTGTCTTTTCACTCGTTTCAGTCAGAAGTGTTTTCTGGCCAAATTGAGCTTTTCAGAGCGAAAGAAGCTTGTTTTCGCCCTAAGGATGCACTAAGCTGTATTTCCGTCAGAAATGCTTTCTCAAGTGAAATTATACTCAAAGTGTCTCAACTTTACATAATTACACTATCTAAACATGGTTTCAGTTGTCTTTTCACTCGTTTCAGTCAGAAGTGTTTTCTGGCCAAATTGAGCTTTTCAGAGCGAAAGAAGCTTGTTTTCGCCCTAAGGATGCACTAAGCTGTTTTTCAGTCAAAAATGCTTTCTCAAGTGAAATTATACTCAAAGTGTCTCAACTTTACATAATTACACTATCTAAACATGGTTTCAGTTGTCTTTTCACTCGTTTCAGTCAGAAGTGTTTTCTGGCCAAATTGAGCTTTTCAGAGCGAAAGAAGCTTGTTTTCGCCCTAAGGATGCACTAAGCTGTTTTTCAGTCAGAAATGCTTTCTCAAGTGAAATTATACTCAAAGTGTCTCAACTTTACATAATTACACTATCTAAACATGGTTTCAGTTGTCTTTTCACTCGTTTCAGTCAGAAGTGTTTTCTGGCCAAATTGAGCTTTTCAGAGCGAAAGAAGCTTGTTTTCGCCCTAAGGATGCACTAAGCTGTTTTTCAGTCAAAAATGCTTTCTCAAGTGAAATTGTACCCAAAGTGTCTCAACTTTACATGATTACACTATCTAAACATGGTTTCAGTTGTCTTTTCATTCGTTTCAGTCAGAAGTGTTTTCTGGCCAAATTGAGCTTTTCAGAGCGATAGAAGCTTGTTTTCGCCCTAAGGATGCACTAAGCTGTTAATCCGTCAGAAATGCTTTCTCAAGTGAAATTATACTCAAAGTGTCTCAACTTTACATAATTACACTATCTAAACATGGTTTCAGTTGTCTTTTCACTCGTTTCAGTCAGAAGTGTTTTCTGGCCAAATTGAGCTTTTCAGAGCGAAAGAAGCTTGTTTTCGCCCTAAGGATGCACTAAGCTGTTTTTCAGTCAAAAATGCTTTCTCAAGTGAAATTGTACCCAAAGTGTCTCAACTTTACATAATTACACTATCTAAACATGGTTTCAGTTGTCTTTTCACTCGTTTCAGTCAGAAGTGTTTTCTGGCCAAATTGAGCTTTTCAGAGCGAAAGAAGCTTGTTTTCGCCCTAAGGATGCACTAAGCTGTTATTCCGTCAGAAATGCTTTCTCAAGTGAAATTATACTCAAAGTGTCTCAACTTTACATAATTACACTATCTAAACATGGTTTCAGTTGTCTTTTCACTCGTTTCAGTCAGAAGTGTTTTCTGGCCAAATTGAGCTTTTCAGAGCGAAAGAAGCTTGTTTTCGCCCTAAGGATGCACTAAGCTGTTTTTCAGTCAAAAATGCTTTCTCAAGTGAAATTATACTCAAAGTGTCTCAACTTTACATAATTACACTATCTAAACATGGTTTCAGTTGTCTTTTCACTCGTTTCAGTCAGAAGTGTTTTCTGGCCAAATTGAGCTTTTCAGAGCGAAAGAAGCTTGTTTTCGCCCTAAGGATGCACTAAGCTGTTTTTCAGTCAGAAATGCTTTCTCAAGTGAAATTATACTCAAAGTGTCTCAACTTTACATAATTACACTATCTAAACATGGTTTCAGTTGTCTTTTCACTCGTTTCAGTCAGAAGTGTTTTCTGGCCAAATTGAGCTTTTCAGAGCGAAAGAAGCTTGTTTTCGCCCTAAGGATGCACTAAGCTGTTTTTCAGTCAAAAATGCTTTCTCAAGTGAAATTATACTCAAAGTGTCTCAACTTTACATAATTACACTATCTAAACATGGTTTCAGTTGTCTTTTCACTCGTTTCAGTCAGAAGTGTTTTCTGGCCAAATTGAGCTTTTCAGAGCGAAAGAAGCTTGTTTTCGCCCTAAGGATGCACTAAGCTGTTTTTCAGTCAAAAATGCTTTCTCAAGTGAAATTATACCCAAAGTGTCTCAACTTTACATAATTACACTATCTAAACATGGTTTCAGTTGTCTTTTCATTCGTTTCAGTCAGAAGTGTTTTCTGGCCAAATTGAGCTTTTCAGAGCGAAAGAAGCTTGTTTTCGCCCTAAGGATGCACTAAGCTGTTTTTCAGTCAAAAATGCTTTCTCAAGTGAAATTATACTCAAAGTGTCTCAACTTTACATAATTACACTATCTAAACATGGTTTCAGTTGTCTTTTCACTCGTTTCAGTCAGAAGTGTTTTCTGGCCAAATTGAGCTTTTCAGAGCGAAAGAAGCTTGTTTTCGCCCTAAGGATGCACTAAGCTGTAAATCCGTCAAAAATGCTTTCTCAAGTGAAATTATACTCAAAGTGTCTCAACTTTACATAATTACACTATCTAAACATGGTTTCAGTTGTCTTTTCACTCGTTTCAGTCAGAAGTGTTTTCTGGCCAAATTGAGCTTTTCAGAGCGAAAGAAGCTTGTTTTCGCCCTAAGGATGCACTAAGCTGTATATTCAGTCAGAAATGCTTTCTCAAGTGAAATTATACCCAAAGTGTCTCAACTTTACATAATTACACTATCTAAACATGGTTTCAGTTGTCTTTTCACTCGTTTCAGTCAGAAGTGTTTTCTGGCCAAATTGAGCTTTTCAGAGCGAAAGAAGCTTGTTTTCGCCCTA
>CAVMBS020000117.1:0-14771 GCA_963678695.2 Diplodus puntazzo
AGGCAAGCAGGACGTCTCAGACGACGGAGCTACTTCTCAAAAGGGCCGAACTTCATCTGCGATTGGACTCGTATGATAAACTGAAGCCATATGGCATTTGTGTCAATGGAAGTAGTGATGGCTTCTCAAGAAAAATAATCTGGCTAAATGCGTACACAACAAGTAGTGACCCAAAGTTGATCGGAGGTTATTACATAGAAGTAGTGCAGCGTTTAGGGGGCTGCCCTAGAATTGTGAGATGCGATCTTGGAACCGAAAATGGCTATGTTAAAGGCTTTCAGCGTTTCCTCGTCCCCGTTCACCCAGACGGCACCCTTGATAGTTACTTGGAGGGAGCCAGCACCGCCAATCAAAGAATTGAATATTGGTGGGGTTTTCTTCGCAACCAGTGTGTGAAGTTCTGGTTATCCTTGTTTGCAGACATCAGAGACAACGGGTTCTTTGATGGTGGATTTCTGGACAAAGGCCTCCTTCAGTTTTGTTGCAAGGGACTCATTCAGGTAAGTTAATGCATTATAGTGTTTTCATATGTGTGTGTGTGTGTGTGTGTGTGTGTGTGTGTGTGTGTGTAAGAGAGGAGGGGTAGGAAGAGAAGGAACGGAGGAAGAGATACAGAGAGGGAGAAAGAGGCAGAGAGGAGGGGAGAGAGAGGAAAGGAGAGGAGGGGAGAGAAAGTGGCAGAGAGGAGAGGAGAGAAAGTGGCAGAGAGGAGGGGAGAGAAAGTAGGCAGAGAGGAGGGGAGAGAAAGTGGCAGAGAGGAGGGGAGAGAAAGAGGCAGAGAGGAGGGGAGAGAAAGAGGCAGAGAGGAGAGGAGAGACAGAGGTATTTCCTTTTCAACAGGATGAGTTGGATGACACTGCACAGGTTTGGAACGCACACACCATCAGGCCATCGAAAAACATAAACGTCCCCAGCGGTCGGCCCAGTGTGATGTATGCATTGCCTGAAATCTATGGAACAAGAGACTTCCTGTCCCCAGTTGATGTTGAACATATCCAACTGTGCAAAGATGAATGTGTCTTTTGCTGGACCATTCCATGTAATCCAGATGTATATGAACTATGCAATATCTTTATGGCCGAGTCCCATCTGACTCTACCGACAGATCCATATCAGGCTGTGAACTTGTATATGCACCTAAGAGAAACCATTAGTGCATCTCTGTAAGTCAGAAGTATTCAGTGGTGTCCTGTAGGGGCCAGTGAGTTGACCTGTGAAGTGGAAGGAGCTGTTGGTTCCACAAGTATTTTTTACTTGCTGTCATATCCCTTTTTAAAGTTTGCTTTTAATGATATTCTCAGTGTTGGTCAACACAGAAACGTGGGGTCTCCTGGAAAATGTAACCATGCCATCCCATGCTATATGTTTATCTTCTATTGCCGTACTTTCCGGACTATAAGCCGCTACTTTTTCCCCATGCTTTGAACCCTGCGGCCTATACAACGGTGCGGCTAATTTATGGATTTTTACAGCTAACGGCCACTAGGGGACCTCCTCAATCTATGGATTGTACAGGTTACGTCCCTCACCTTTAACGCCTGGTTTATTATTATGCTTCTGCGTCGCGGCGACAGCATAGCTACGTCGTCGACCCTACACCGTCATTGAGCATTCGGAGTTCTGCGTCGAGGGAACGCGTTGTTCTGTCGGTGGACGTCATCAACGTCAGTGATTCAGGTTTGTTATGCTAACAACACATAGTCAGACAGGTGGCGGTGCTAACGGAGCTAACAGCTGTCTGTCAGTCTGACCGAGAAGTTTCTCACTTTACTTCACTGTTAGTTGAATTAAATGACATTCATGTTGTCTTTAACTGTCCGTGCGAACCAGTCCGCAGCTTTGTGCGTCTGTTTGTGCGTCTCTGACTCTTGCGTGTTGACGTTTGCGTGGTCATAGGTTATGCAAATATGCAACTTGTTTGTTGAAATGTTAATAAAATGGAAGCTTCCCCAAACAGCAGTCTCTTTCCCGACAATCTCCTCTGTGCACGAGCCTTTACATATGGTAATTAAACGCTAAAACACCTGCGGCTTATAATCGGGTGCGGCTTGTATATGTACACATTTGTGTTTTTCCCTAAAATTGGCTGGTGCGGCTTATATTCAGGTGCGCCTTATAGTCCGGAAATTACGGTAGTTTAAATTATTGGATTGATGTATGGATCAAGGTACAACACCAATGAGCTGGAATCAAACCTGTGTAAAATTTAGAACTAATAACTCCATCAATTGATGAAAAATAATGTTAAAATTCTGATAATTATTAAATTGTACCTGTTTACGCAAAATGGCAATAAAGTTACTGCTGAATGTGAATATTTTCTGTTTTTTCTAGTCTTTTATGATGATTTATGAATATCTTTGGGCTCCAGGAACTTCTGATGACTTCCTCACTTTTGTAAGCGATAGCATGTGTTTTAGAACTTGGACACAAACATCACCTCTGTGAAAATGAATAGGATTTTTATTACTTCTAGAACCAAGTAGTACAAATATCAAGTGACAGCAGAAAAGCACAGGAAAATATTGTACATGAACAATCTGGGTAGCCACTAGCCAAACCGCTGTAATGTCACTTCTCTAACACCTCAACATCAGCAATTCATTACCAGTTCTACCGGTGATAGACAACTCTATATTCAATCTTTTTCAAAACAACTTTTGCCTTCAGCTGAGTTAGTCTCAAATTGATGGAAATGAAAACTGCAGTCATTTTCAAAGGATGATTAAAAAAAATTAAACCAATGTTAAAACTATGGTGGTGTACTATTGCACCAACAGAAAATAGAATTTCAGACTGCTCACCATACGGTTCAGTGCATCAATGACAAAACAAACAACAAAAACAGACAAAAAATTAAATATAAATAAAATTTAATCAGCCATGCCACGATGAGTTGTTACTATTAGGCCTGATCAGGACTGCTCTCAAGTTCAAAGGATGTCCATTTCAAAGTAGTTGCTGGACAGGATGTTGTCAAACTCTGTGCGAAATTCAAGGGTAGGAACTGTATGTACATGGCACCTCAAGTGTAGTCCCACAGGTATGAGCAACAGGCCTTCTGTTGAGCCCAGTTTCAGCATTAAAGCATATCATGATTTTATCAACACATATGACAGAGGAGCCAGTGCAGAAGCACAGGATTTTTTCAGCTTTGGTTTGGTCAGCGTTATTCACATAACGTTGAAGATGGTTAAAGGTTGACTGTTCGCTCTGAGACAGCACCACCTTTGTAGTTTCGAACAGTTGCAACACTCTTTTTCCTGTGGCCTTCTTTGACTCATACAGAGACAACACACTTTCCTGAAATTCTCCTTTGTGAGGTAGAGAGTTGCTAAGTCTCCGAAGAACTTCAGACTTCAGTGTAATGAATTCATTCATGCAGCGTGGAGAAGAAGGCAAGAGCGTTCTTCTGACGAACTCTAAACTGATCTCCGTTTAAGTACAGTCAGTGTGAGGAGGTTACCTCCGGTTACAACAGTCATAAAAACATTCTCTTTACATCACAATGACTCATTGATGTTTGGGTGTATCCTGTCCTCTCAGGACAGTGACCCTTTGATGCAGAACAGATAAACAGCAAATGTCATTTTATCTAAAACTTGTGTATCTTCCCATGTGGGGGAGGTGTCGCCACCTGTGGCTTCTTTTGGCACCTCAAAACAATGTGACATTCTCCTTCTGTCTTTACAGCAGACTGGATCACAAACAGGAAGGCTATTTAATTTTCTTACATTTCTCCCTTTTAACACAAAGTGTCAACACAACATTTTAAGAAATTACATTGACAGTTTCAAAATAAAAGATCCATTAACAATTTTTTAAAAACAAAAAACAAGAATAAATGAATTTTCACTGTGTGTTACAGAAATTAAAATACAATGATATTTTCAAAGAAGCAATAGTAAAAATAGATAAAACTCATTTTATTGAAATAATTTTTATGCTCTTTGGCAAAGTTTAGTCCGTGTCCGTTTATGCTCTTTGTAGCAAACCACTTTTTGGTTTTATGTATTGCTGGTACTCATTTTGTCCACAAGAGGGCAGCCTTGTATTGCTAAAATGGTTAAATAAGTTAAAATCTTTAAAAACTAATAGTTAAGTTACTTTAAATGCATTGTGACATGATTTTGTTACATAAATATATTTCATGATCTGAGTGCATTATATTAAAATGTAATTCATCTGGTTTTATATGTATATTGTCCGTTTAGAAGGTTATATTTGTAATGAGCTTTTATTTTGAAGAGATCGCTAACATACCTTACTACTTCCTGGCGGTATTGTGTCTTCCGGTATAAACAAAGGAACGGTATGAGTGAGCTGACGGTAAAAGTAAAAGGTTTTAAGGCAAACTAAGGAAAAACAAGGCGATAAAGCAATGGTAACTCAAGAATAAAACACCAAAGACTTTATTAGCTACCCCCCGAGGAGGCATAAGGTCAGTGTGTGTGTTACGGTCATATTTACAATTTACGTTACTATCCTAAAGCTAAGCTAATTCTCGCTCACCTGCGATGAAGCTATGCTACGCTACTGCATCGGTTCTTCTGTTTCTTCTTCTGTTCTCGTAGACAGTCCATTTTTACTCTTTTGTACGAGATGGGGTGTCTGAGTATCGGTATGGATGATATCAGTGTGATCGATGACTGCAGGTGAATCCGTTGATTGTGTGAAAGATATGAATATATGCAGACATTTTGAGTCCCAATTTCGTTCTGTTGAAAAAAACAGGACATGGCAATGGCCATTTTAATGATCTAATCCAAAAGATGAAGATGCAGCCATAATCGTCCATCGGCGTCCCCTCTCTGCACTCCGCAGGTTAGTTCGTTGTCCTTCCTTCAGTGGCATGCTTGGATCCAGGTGTCCCTCTCAGCTATCCGAACGGCAGTGGGTGTTTTCAGCAGCACATGATATGGTTCAGTCCTCGCAGTTGATTTCTAGTGACTTCTCCTCAGGTCCTTTACCGCTACTCCATCTCCAGGCTGAATGTTGTGGAGTTTTGCACCAACGTAGGCTCTGGAAGGGCAGCTTTTACCTGATGGAAGATATGCTTCAAAAGCATGGTTAAATGCACAATAAAAAATTAAACATATCAGCATCAGATCCAGTGAGGGGTAAACCTGTTTTGAAGAAAACGGGGGGTTAATCATCTTTATAGGAAGGCCAGTGATTATCTCACAAGGAGATAGTCCAATTATCTTATGTGTTATCTCATAAATCAATGCAAGCAGTAAAAAAAAAATGTTTTTAGGGTCTGGTTAGCTCGTTTCACTGCACCTCCACTAGCTAGATGCCAAGCACAATGAGATTTAGGGTTTATGTGTAGCTTTTTGAGATGTTTTGAATAAAAACTATTTACACAATGTGAACCATTATTATTCGTCCTTATTTTTGATTTATTGATTTATTTATCTTTTTTAGGGTAGACCCCTACCGGGAATTATTTCCCTCAATAATAATTTAGCTATTTTGATCGCTGTTGCATTTTTTTTAATTTTTTTTAATTAATTTTTTTTTGTTATGGAAAGCAGTTAATCAATTTTGAAAAAATAAAAAATGTTCACAATAATGAGACAATATTTATACCTACTACATGGAGTGAGTTCAATGAATTCCATTATTAAATGCTCAAAAATACCTTTAGGTTTTGGATGGGCTGACAGAGGCATTGCTACACCTCTGCCAACATTGTAAGTTTCACAAAATCACACAATTTTTAACAAAGTTTTTAACAAAAAGTTGACAAATCCTATTTACAATATTCTATGTCCTCCCTTTTGACACATGGTCAAAGACCATGTGTCAAACTTTGCAAAGAAAATAAATATGGTTAGGCAGTACTGGGAGGCCGTTTACACCAATCCAGAGGTCAGATGAGAGTTTAATAAAGTTTTTTTTTTCCTTTTCACATAGAGTTTTTTTTACAGCATCAGCGCTTGCTTAAAGCAGATTTAATTAAAGAACAGATAAAAGGCATTTGTAGAGTGGGGAGACAGGTGAGAAAGCAGCTGGACCACAGAAAGTCATTCCTGCTTGTGGTCATTAAAACAGTACCACTCCGCCCTTTTGATGATCGGAAAACATATGGCTATTTATAAAAAAACAGGGCAAACAAACTATAATTACTTATTTTCATTTTCATTTATAATGCTAACCATTTCACTGTATATTGTATATATTCCCAAATTGTCTATTTTATTATTGTGTTATTTTGTTGTATATTTAATTTCATTTCATTTTATTGTCTATTTTACTGTTTTATTTATATCTTTATCTTAGCACTTGTTTCCACTCATGCTGTATTTCTTTTTTACTTTGCACAGAGTATCTGAAACAAATACAATTTTCCTTTTGGGGATGAATACAGTATTCTGATTTTAATTCTGACGAGCTGTCTTAGCATCTGCTTTTCCCAGTGACACTGGGTCATTAGCACTTGTATGAGATTTACATTTGCATAGGTAAAAATAATGCAGACAAAGGGTTAACTATTTGACTTCTAGGAGCAGTAGATCTTCCTGTAGAATTAAGAAGACTTGATTTCCTATAATGTGTGGGAAATCATGACATACATTCAATGCATACTAAGAGTCAGTATATACTGTGATATGATTCCTGGTCCCTAAAATTAAAAGAAAACAGTTGTCTGAGCAGACAGGTTATTTGGTAGATTAGTCATGGTTAGTGCATATTTCATATGACACACAAGGGGATCCATCTGTTGGATTTCTCATAGCAGAACCATCTACAAAGAAAAAACAAAATTAAGGTTAATGAGGAAAATTTCAAAGAGTGCATGTTTTTGTTTTGACACTGTATCAACCACTTCCAGACAGGGATGTGATTCTCCATCTTGTGCTGTCGGGAACAAAGTTGATGTGTTAAGGATAGCACATCGTTTAAAAGTTACAAGAGTAATTTTCAGCAACACATTTTCCAGTGTAACAGTCTTGCTGGGGTTAGATGGCCGTTTTTTCCTGTAAATGAAAAACTTAACAGCATGTGGGACATTTAAATTAAAAAGGGCACATAGCAACAATGACAACTGGGGTAAGAACTGCTTTCTTAGCAGCCGCTACAGCCTTGAGGCATGCAACCATACTTCTCTCTATTTGAATAGTATCTCACAGGTCGTTTTCCACATGTGACTGAGTTAGAATTTTTTGTAAAAAACTCATTATACATTCAGAAGCAAAAAAAATTAAAAAATTTGATAATGCTTGATAACCTAGGATAGGGGAACTATAGGGGTTGGGAGATCTCCACAATTTGTTTAGAATCCATGGACAACAATAGCCTTCTAAATCCAATAAGGCAATCGTTATTGTTTTTTGTTATTTCATTTGCAGACTTTTTTAAAACATCCAATATTGTGGAAGTAATTTGACCCAATTTACGACCTTCCGGAGTAAAATAACGCATTATTTTAAAAAGAATTTGCAACTAGTCCTTTAAAAGTTTAGGACCGTTTTCTGCCAGAAAACAAGAATGAAACACTTTCTCAGTTTGACAATGCTCCTGCATAAGAAACATATACGCAAACATTGTCAAAGATACTGAAACAAGTGTATTAACTACGGTGGCCGGGAGGTGCAAACCAAAATTTCAAAATGTGAAACACTTTTACGAAGTGTGAGACAAATTTACATTTTAGAAAACATTTTTACATATCATAAAACAAAATTACATTACCGAAACAAATTTACATTTCAGAAAACAAATTTACATTTCAGAAAACAAATTAACATGATACAAAACACTTTTACAAACACCGAGACAAATTTACAAGTGGTGAAACACTTTTACAAGTCCCGAAACAAATTTAGAAATAACATCAACCGGAAAGGGAATGTACCAACTCCGGGGTTGAACCGGAAGTGATAACCGGCAGCGGCTTATTCGAGTTTTTGTTGTTGTTCATGGTGAGTTCAAGATGGACAGCCATCGAGTGAGGTTTTGCCCGTTTTGTGGACAACATATGAGCCGTTTAACGCGGTTTTGTTCTTCATGTGGTCGGTCTTTAGAGTTTTTAAGAGGCATGGACCAGATCGACGGATCAGATATGCTGCAGCAGTGCATAAAATATTTTAATGAGGGACACTCGTACGCTGTAATTGTGGAGATGATGTCATGTTTACACGGTGTTCACATCAGAGGGGTGTACTGCGAAGCCAGTTTAGTGGGTCAGCGAGCTATGTTGAGTCTAAAGCCAGGCTTCCCTGTACTACAAAGGTGGCTCTCTTTTAACTCGGCTAGATCACTATGGTAACTTATGCTTAGTTCATAAGTGTTTCACGTTTTGTAATTAACACACAATGGCTACTAATGCTAATTTCTCAGCTTTACTGCAATCCAAAGTGAAATTGGAGAAGAAAACCCTATGGCATCTGCATCCAAGAATAAAAACTTTACCATTGATTGTGAAAGCAACCCAGAACTGTGAGTCAGGATGAACAGGAATGCTCGAATATGCATTTGTTAAAGTAACAACTGAAGAAACCCAGTCCGATAGAATGTTTAACACTAGTGTTAGAACATCTGCTGGATGTTGACCAGCCTCATTTATGACCCTAAGGTGTTTTAATGATCTCCACCCCCATTTGTTTTTCCCTTTAGGCATGATGGGGGAGGTACATGGTGAGATTTAGGAAGTCAACGATGGCACCTCAATTTATGCTATACTGAATGACAAAAAGTACTGACTTCAGCTTTAGGGAATGTTGCATCTTTTATATCCCCAAAAATTTAACTTGCTTACAGCCCTCAAGCTATTAAATAGTGTGAGAAGCAATTTTCTCTTCGTCTTTATCAGTCAATCAGTGTTTCTGTGTGTGTGTGTGTGTGTGTGTGTGTGTGTGTGTGTGTGTGTGTGTGTGTGTGTGTGTGTGTGTGTGCATGTGTATATCTCATTATTACTTGTGTCTAATTGTGCTTATGTCTATGTGCTTGTTCAAATGCTCTGACCTTCCTCCACTGTCTCCTCTGGTTGTGTCCTGGTGAATGAACAGACACCTTCATGTGGTTCATGTGGTCAGGATTCTTCTGGATCTCGCCTTTCTTGCTGATTAAGCTCAGGGTTCCCATCTCCTTCCCTCTGTAGCATCGGCCGTCTGGTCAGTGCTGTTGCACTGTCATTGATAGTTCGATGTGGACTCAGTCTCCTTCTCCTCTTGCGATCTCAGTCAAGGATTCTGTGGCCCACCAAAAACTCCAGTCTTTGTGTCGGGTGCCTTCTCTGCAACCTCCTTCATTTCGTTCAGTTTACATGGCCTGTGTACAAACACTTCTGGATCTTAATGACAGTCTGCTTCCCTGTTTGCCTCGGCATGGAGTTAGGGAAACATCATCCCCTCTGTGATCTTCACTCCCCACCCAGCAGTCAGCAGAATCTGCTATTGGAGAAAAAGTCTTTCTTGGAGAAGCAGGTTAATGTGTTGCTGTTGAGGAGATAGGAAGACACCTAAAAATCAGGGTGTATTTGTTCCCCCCCCTTCTTTCTTGAAGTCATCCTGGGGTGCTTGACCTCATGTGGAGAAGGTGTCACTGAAGGCTTGTAGGTGTGGAGACAGCAGGGAGGAGGTCCATTTCATAAATTCTAGCCCTACATTCTTTTCTCTCCTTCTTTTTCTTGCTCAAACCCTCTTTTCATATTTCTTTCAATCCTACTACTGATTTTGAAAAAACAACTTAAAAACCAACTTATCAGTCCATCTTTTGTCTTCCCTACTTTCATTTTACCTTTTCTTTCAACATACTCTACACCATCTCAAACATTCTGTGCTTTATGTGCCTTTAATTTGGAAACACCTCAAGGGTGACAAAAATGCCAAAGTTGAAATCCTTAACCACATTTTCCCCATTTGTCTGCTCTTAATGCAGCAGAGCCTGTAAAAAGGTCAGATACATTTTCTAATTTCCCCATTTTGTTCCTCATAATTTTTTAGTGACTCACTGGGACAGATTTGCTTAAACTTTCAATGGGCTTATCATTCACACAAAGTTCACAATCACACTGATCTTTCCATACTGTGTATGGTTGGATCTCATCAAATCACACACTAACTTTGAGCAACTTATTCAGCCAGGTGGTTTATACGACACATTTGTTCAGAGCAACGCACCCTTAAGAATACAATCTGTATTCTAGTCACTGAATGTCACAACAAAGTTTATTCTTTATACTTATTTCGTATATTTTTATCACTCATATGCCCATTTTATCATAGTGGGCCTCATATAATGGTATACTGTATCATATCATTGTTACAGCATCTCACATAGGATCATATTATTATTATCATTATATTCTATTATATTCTTATTTTACCTGTTATCAAGTTTTGGTCGACCAGTATTTAATATCAACTCATCAGTAAGTAGCATCTAAATTATCAACAGTTTCTTGAAATTATTTCTTCACACCGTAGATACATATATATATCAATCAATTCGTTCGTATGCTTTCCTCGTTAAGTACTGACAGCCTCGTGCTACTCTGTTCGGTATTTTTTTTTTTTTCTATCTCTCTCTACATTTTTCTCGTTTTTCTTTTTAACTCAAAATTCCATAAACACACAGCTTTATATGGAATGGCGCCTCTGGTCGCGGACGCTTCACACAATCAATACCCGGTATTTACATGAACATCTTTGGGCCTCTATAACGCGGACCCGTTTAAACTTGCACATTCTAAACGCAACGAATGTCAAACCTAGGCTTTTTAGGATTGAGCAAATGATTCAAAACGCCGTACTCACTTATTAAATGAAGCGTCCATTGTCCGCCTCCCGCACCTTACTTCAGGCGGAATCCAGACCTCCGTTTGTCGGAGCGGAACTTTTCCTGCCGACAGCTTCCCTCAGTTCAGGTGCAGGCAACAGTCAGCGGAGCGTCCATCCCATCCTCGTCACCAAAATGTTGTGGAAATTCTCCTTTGTGAGGTAGAGAGTTGCTAAGTCTCCGAAGAACTTCAGACTTCAGCGTAATGAATCAGATCTCGTTTATTCACGCAGCGTGGAGAAGAAGGCAAGAGCGTTCTTCTGACGAACTCTAAATTGATATCTGTTTAAGTACAGTCAGTGTGAGGAGGTTACCTCCGGTTACAACAGTCATAAAAACATTCTCTTTACATCACAATGACTCCTTGATGTTTGGGTGTATCCTGTCCTCTCAGGACAGTGACCCTTTGATGCAGAACAGATAAACAGCAAATGTCATTTTATCTAAAACTTGTGTATCTTCCCATGTGGGGGAGGTGACGCCACCTGTGGCTTCTTTTGACACCTCAAAAAAATGTGACATTCTCCTGTCTTTACAGCAGACTGGATCACAAACAGGAAGGCTATGTAATTTTCTTACAGTGTGGAAAAGCAATCGACTATATATTTTGGCTCTTGGAGAATGGCTTTATGAGCCATCGATTCTATGGCAGGCTTCATGCTGTTCTTTGGAGGTAGAAAAATGGGAACCCATCCTTGCAAAAAGGTCGAGCAAGTCCTCTTCATCACTTTCCTCCATTGTGCCTTGGAGAGCCTTCTCAACAGCAGATCTCTCAACTGGAGGAAGGTCGTTGAGAAATGATGTTATCAGGATGTCTGCATCAACTGAGTCAATTCCATGAACACAGGCTAAAATGAAAGCCTTTGATAGCCTCACTGGCATGACGCCGTAGTCTAGCAATCCTGTCACCAAGATCCGTCCAACTGCTTGCCATTCAGCCTCACAGAAATCTGGTCTCATCCGCGGAACTCGCTCTGTTTCCCCTTCACACTGTTCAAGAAATTGCTCCCAGAATGCAGTGTAAACCTCCCTTGACACTCCAGCATCATCGATAGCTTTTTCATTTACAAAGTCCATCTTTAGAGTCAAATTCATTATGCTGCTGTCCATAAATACAGGCAAAAGATCTTCAACAACCTTTATTCTGCAAATTGATGCATGTCGTGGGCTCTGTGGATTTCCTGGGTTGCTGGCTGAGGCTGATGAGGAAAGTCGGCTGCTTGAGTTTAAAGGCAAATCTTGTGGTAAGAAATTCAGTCCACTGTCCTGCTAGAAGAGCAAAACATACAGATAACAAAAACAGAGTGGTCAATGAAAGAAGCAGAGGCCAAAGTATCTTAACTTTTAGTATGTTTGTGTCATGGTCGAAATAATACTGGATCCTATGTTTCCCGTAATGCAACTCAAAAGCATCTCTTACAAACTGCACACATCCAGTTTATAACACAGGCTTTCTATTCAGAATATGTTCTCTCCTATCCCAAGACAAGTTAACCCTGACAACATCAGTGTGACATCATCACAGTTACTTTTTCAGACCTGACAGAGCTCCTCCAGAGCCTCACAGGACATGATATAAATAATATAAAAAGCTCCATTGCATCACATCTTTACAGTTATCTAAAATCATACAGTAGTTTAACGGATGTGTTCAGGGTTGCTTACCTGTGCAGTTTGCACTGCCTGCTCATGTATGGACTGCACATCTATTGTAGGCAGGCCATTAGCTGAGGGCAATGGGAGTTCCTGCATAGGTACTCCATTCACCTCAGCACTCTGAAGAATAAAATAAGTATAAACATATTAGTTGACAGCAGATACTTTGACCCTACAAGTCTATGATGTGATTTCGGACTGTAATTTATAAGTATTTATAAATGAGTCTTCTACGTCAAACTAACTTCTAGTTAAAACCAGGAACACTCAAGAGATAGTCCGTAAAACATCCACTTTTTTGGAGAGATGAAACGATGTTAAACCTCTCAAATTTCAGAGACAGAGAATTATAATAAAGTCACAAATCAGTGTTACAAAAATTGCTGGACAATCCCAGGAATTAGGTCAAAAGGACTCTGTTGACTTCCACTACTACAACTATTCTGCAGCTTGCTAAATGTAACAATTGGTATTTGTTTTTAATACAAGTTGTGCATGACATACCACTATACATTAGAAATTGAAGTTCAGGAAAAAAGACATTTGATGTCTTTGATGAAATTTGAGTTGTTGAAGTTGTGAAAGAAAACATGCTTGGCTGAGGAGAGTACAATCGTACACTAAGATCATACAGTGGAATTCCACAGGTTTTCCATCAGCTCTTAATTGATTTTTTGCTATTTAAATGTTTTAAAGTAGCGTAAGCAATTAAATGTTAATCAATTATTGTTGCGGCAAAATGAGGCTCTAAATGAACATGGGGTGAACTAAGTACAGTAGGTGTTCCACAGCACTGTAGGTTATTTCATTCATGTGCCCATATAATACTGGGGGAACAGAACAGTGCATATGTCATAAAAATATATAACATGGTCAATTTTTTCAAAGTATGAATGCACAATTGAATTTTTTAATTCATAGAATAAAATTTACTATTAAGATAGCACTACATTTCTGTATTTTGTCTATTTGTACTGGTTTTAATACCTGTATTAGTATTTCTACCTCCTTACCCCAAAACATTACTGATCTTATCATATTACCTGTGTGACATCCTCATTGTTGACGTAATTCAATGTTATCACAACTGCCTCGTCACCGTCTGCTCGCCAAAGTCATCTTCCGGATCCCATTCAATGGTATCTGCCTCGTCTACTTCTGGAACATCTTCAAAGGTTTCATGACAGATGTGCTCAGGCTCTGTTTGTGGGAAGTCATTAGGAACTGCACTGGTCAGATCAATGATTTCAAAGCAGGAGCCCGGGAAATCATTAGAAGGCTGGAAATGATTCCAAACTTTATCATCATCATCATCATCATCATCATCATCATCATCATCATCATCATCATCATCACTTGTGTTGGTGTCCTGCCCCTGGCCAATGAAAGTTTATTTAATGTCTGTCGAATGGGAGGGACGTGATTTTCCTGGACCTTGTGCTGTCTCAGTCTCAGATATTGCTCTTTGTTTTTTAGATCTTGGTTGCATCTGGAAATGTAGATTCTGCAACAAATAAGACACATGTTTTCAATGTTGTTGTCAGCAGTAATTTAAAATCATGGCAAGGAGAAACACATGTTCCACATTTAATATTAAAAGGTGTGCAAAAAATACATATGGCTCAGAGAAGCTCCACTAAAGTCCATAAAGAAGAAAGGACAACTTGAGCGATTTAAAACATTTTTTTTTTTTTAGATTTTCTTTCATCTTCCCTCAGTCTGTATGATACATTGGCAACAAACATATACATATAATATATATAGGGGATATTCTGTCATCAATAAAATGTTTCTTGTGAAAAAAAAGGCGTGTACCACACCTCAGCCAATGCATTAATGAATACAACCAAGTAAGCATTGTATTAATATAGTAATCCAAAAATTAAAAAAACATTAAGTTGCAACAAAAAATGTATCTGATCACAAATGTAAACAATAAAGTCCTAGTAAAAGTGTATTCTGTGGATGAAAGTTTCTGACACATACTGGGTGACTGTTGCACACAAAGGAACCTCTCTCTCTCTTATGGAATTCATGTACATTATCTTCTAATGAAGTTATTACCTGAAGTGCAATCTCTGAGCAAATTCTCTTTCCATTGGTCCCTGTCTTTATCATTACTTTATTTATTACAAATATATTTCCTACTGCCACAAACCTGTTCACTTTTGTCACTGTCAGATGAATGCGTATGATCCAGCAGATCTGTAATCCAATCATCTGCATCGATGCGAGATCCATCTTCAGTCAACTGTGAATCTGCTCCTTCAGTGATGCTGCCAGATAAAGAATCTTCAATACATTCATCCTTTTCAGATGAGGATTGATCT
>CAVMBS020000118.1:0-14740 GCA_963678695.2 Diplodus puntazzo
AGGCATGGACTGGCCATCTGGCGTACCGGGCAATGCCCGGTGGGCCGACGCACATTTTTGGGCCGGGCTGTCATAATTGATTGGTTGATTTTCTAGAAGGACATTGGGCTAATCCAATGAAATCCCTCAGCCCTCCTCTTTTTTTCTAAGTGCACAGTTTAGAGGGGGCGGCCCATTGGTCCATCTTCAATATAGACAGTCGACTGAACCAATCAGGATATAGTACGACAGCGGCCCCACCCCTCTCCTCCCTGCGCGCTCTTCTGTAACTTCTGCTAGTTTCAAAGTGTTAAGCGAGAGGAGTGACAACATGGAGCAATTGAAGAGAAAGAAAAGTTGCTGCTAAGAGAAGAATCTCACTGTAGATGCTGCAAAGTGTGCTAAAATCACAGACTTGTTCGCTGGAGAAGCTGCTGTAGCCTCCACGTCCTGTGAGACAGCAGTGAACCAGCAACAGCAGGTGGAAGGTGAAGACAGCAGCAGCGGGCAGGAGAGGAGCAGCAGAGATGCTGCTGACTGACAGGGACAGTGTAGTACAGCCGGTAAGCAGGTAGTAACGTTAATACAGGGACTGTGAGGTGATGGAGGTAACGGTAGCTCTATTAGCCTACATGTAGAGTTATCAGCGGGTCGGGCCGGCCCGACAAACCCGACCGGACCCGCGGGCTCAGGTCCGATCAGGTTAACGTGGGGGGGCGGCCGACAATTCATGCCGGGTTGTAATTCAGGCCCGTTGAGAACTCTAATTACATGAGAATGATGAGCAATGGCGATTGATTAGTATCAATATTAATTGGTGTTGCATCCCAATATCTGGCAGCCACAGCACCTTATTCTGATAAAATAGCAAACGGTCAATGCGGAGAAGTGTTGATGAGCAGCAAGTGTCCATTTCAGGCTCCATCATGGCATTTTAGATATTTAGGTTAAAGATGTGTTGAAGGCTGCATAGTAGTTTGAATTTGTAGCAACCCTCTATGCTGTGGTTAAACATGTTTTAAAAAACTGATTTTAAAACTGCTAAATGATAAATGAAAGCTTTGCAATTTAAGCACGTAAGTAAGTGTAAAGAAAGTATAAAAGTATTCGCAAAAGGTATGCCCACAATGAACAAGATGAGTAAGACGGTGTTAAATGCTTTTAAGACATAGGCTAGTTTCTTTAGATGAGTTCATAAAGCAGCCTTGTTTTTAGCCTGATATAACAATGTTTCAGCTTTTTAAAGGAGGGAGCACCTTTTAACCTGAAGAATTAGAATTGAGCTGCTATATCAGAGGAATACAGAAAATACATATTAGAGATGATTTCAATAAAAAGGATAAAATAATCAATTGAACTACACAGAGCAGACAAAAGTGGTGGACATAAAAGACACTAAACCTCTGAGATTAAGGATGTTAATGATACATAATGCTTGAAATAAAGAAGGAGTTAGAACTATGTGTTGAGTAAATGTACTTATTTGCTTTCCACAATGGTTTTTTGATAGACTTCTAAAGTAATGATAAACTGTACATTTCTAATAAGCCTAAAGGCAAAAAGTTATGTTTTTTTTTTCCGCTTGTGCTCCGCTAATTATGAGGGGCCGGTCTAAGCCAAAAATGCCAGGGCCGATTTTTTGTCCCAGTCCACCCCTGACCAGCACCACACTGACAGAGTGTACATTCATTTATTTACCGTTAAATGAGACTTTCTGAATGCAGGAGGAAGAACAGGTGAATATTTATTGCATTTAATTACCACTAGTTTTTACAAGGAGCTCAAATTTCATGTCATCTTTAAGAAACGTGTTCAAATTAAAAATATATATAAAATATCAATATTAACACTTGTCAGTATTCAGTCTTGTTTACATATAGTGTAGCTTTCACCAGCTTTTGTTTTATAGAAATATATTAAGTATATATATTTATATTTAAAAAATACTGTTCTGGTGCTTTTTAATGAAACATGCATTTTGTTTGTGATCGTTACAGCTGTGGTGGAAAAGTGAGTTAGCTATAGTCTGTGAACAAACCAGTGCATCACAAAAATAAAGATCAACAGCAACTGAGTGTAACAAGCTTTTCTCCTCTTTTGGACCAACTGAAGCTGAAAACACAGTCGATCTGTGACACTGCTCTTTGACTGCAGCTCATTCAGAGGAACAATGCAACGTTTTCAAGATAATTTCACAAACCCAGGCAGGTAGTGTCATGAAACTATAACTTGGTCTTGCTCCGGTCCATCTTTGCTACAAACCTAAAGATAAAAACACGAGACAGGAAGAAAAAGACTTCAGCGTCAACAGTTAAAGTTACATCCTCCTCCACACTACAGACAGCAGGAACTGGCTGAGATGTTTGGTTTGTTTCCAGAGGACTTCAGACTTGACGACACTCACAGGACAAGATATTTAGTTTAACTGGGTCGCTTGGGGGATTTTTACACTGAACAAAAATATAAACAACACTTTTGTTTTTGCTCCCATTTTTCATGAGCTGAACTCAAAGATCTAAAACTTTTTCTATACACACAAAAGATCCATTTCTCTCAAATATTGTTCACAAATCTGTCTAAATCTGAGTTAGTGAGCACTTCTTCTTTGCCGAGATAATCCCTCCCACCTCACAGATGTGGCCTATCAAGATGCTGATTAGACAGCATGAATATTGCCCAGGTGTGCCTCAGGCTGGCCACAACAAAAGGCCACTCTGAAATGTGCAGTTTTGCTTTATTGGCGGGTCAGAAAACCAGTCAGTATCTGATGTGACCAGCATCTGCCTCACATCTCACACGGGCGACCGTGGCTCAGGTAGAGCGGGTCGGCCTGTGTACGGAGGGTCGGCGGTTCAATCCCTGCCGGGCCAACTTTGTCATGATTGTTGTGTCCCTGGGCAAGACACTGCACCCACCTCGCCTCGGAGGGGCCAATCCATTATTATTATTATCATTATCATTATCATTATTATTATATCTCCTTCACATAGAGTTGATCAGGTTGCTGATTGTGGCCTGTGGAATGTTGGTCCACTCCTCTTCAACGGCTGTACGAAGTTGCTGGATATCGGCAGGAACTGGAACACACCGTCGTATACGTTTCATTTCCAGAGCATCCCAAACATGCTCAATGGGTGACATGTCCGGTGAGTGTGCTGGCCATGCAAGCACTGGGATGTTTTCAGCTTCCAGGAATTGTGTACAGATCCGTGCAACATGGGGCTGTACAGTATCATGCTGCATCATGAGGCGCTGGTCGTGGATGAACGGCACAACAATGGGCCTCAGGATCTCGTCACAGTATCTCTGTGCATTCAGAATGCCATCAATAAAATGCACCTGTGTTCGTTAACATATACATGTCCATAACATACGCCTGCCCACATCATAACCGCACCGCCGCCATGGGCCACTCCATCCACAGCGTTGACATCAGCAAACTGCTCACCCACACGACACCACACACTGTCTGCCATCAGCCCTGAACAGTGAAAACTGGGATTCATCCGTGAAGAGAACACCTGTCCAACGGGCCGGACGCCATCCAATATGAGCATTTACCTACTCAAGTCGGTTACGACGACGAACTGCAGAGACCTCGATGAGGACGACGAGCATGCAGATGAGCTTGCTGGTCAACCTGCTGGATGTGGAGGTCCTGGGCTGGTGGGGTTACACGTGGTCTGCGGGTGTGAGGCCGGTTGGATGTACTGCCAAACTGTCTGAAACGCCTTTGGAGACGACTTATGGTAGAGAAATGAACATTCAGTTCACGGGCAACAGCTCTGGTGAACGTTCCTGCAGTCAGCATGCCAACTGCACGCTCCCTCAAAACCTGTGACACCAGTGGTACTGTGCTGTGTGATAACACTGAATGTTTCAGAGTGGCCAGCCTGAGGCACACCTGGGCAATATTCATGCTGTCTAATCACCATCTTGATACGCCACACCTGTGAGGTGGGAGGGATTATCTCGGCAAAGGAGAAGTGCTCACTAACACACATTTAGACAGATTTGAGAGAAATGGATCTTTTGTGTATATAGAAAAAGTTTTAGATCTTTGAGTTCAGCTCATGAAAAATGGGAGCAAAAACAAAAGTGTTACGTTTATATTTTTGTTCAGTGTAAATTTCTCAGTTTCTCACCTTTTCTCCTTCTGTAAACTGTGACTCCGATGACCACTGTGAGTATGACGAACACTGTGAGGACGATAAACACAGCGACCACTGCAGCCACAGTGATGGAGAGTGATGAGGACTCCTCAACTGAGCAGAACAGAGAACAGGATCAGGTTCTGTGTGCAGGATGCAGCAGGACACAGATACATTGTTGCTGTTGTGATTTACAAGTTTGTTTAGAAATCTGATTCATAGGATATAGAAAGCTCATGACATGATGTCAGACTGCCTTCACTCCACTGGCTGTTGTTTGTTATAAATACACAGAGATCCAGTTCAGTCCATTCTTAACGTACCCCAGTTGGTCCTGATCCGTGCTGGGTCCAGCTCGGTGACGATGTCCTCCTCAACACCTGAGAGCTGGAAAACACAGTGGTACCTCCTCCAGTCGTCAGCTGTGATCAGTGACACATTCAGGTCCACACTCATCTGGAAGGTTCCATCATGGTTGTTCAGGAGCTCACCGTGGTCCACCTGCTCGTGGATCTCCTCTCCATCTTTCCTCCAGAAGATCGAGGCTCTGTGAGGGTAGAAACCTGTGGCAAGGCAGCTGACTGGAGACGAGGGAGTCTTCTGGAGGAGATACACCGAGGGAAGCTCTGGAGGGAGACACCAGGACCAAGAGGGGTCACATTTAATCTGAACTAAACTGAGGATCAGTATGGCTGCAACATAACACAATGTGAAAAACGTCAAGGGGTCTGAATACTTTCTGAATGCGCTCACCTGTTCTCTGCAGAGTGCTCTTCCCGTAGTTCAAAATCTTCTTCAGCCTCTCGGGGCACTCCTGCGTCAGACGGTGCTCCAGGAATTTTAACCCACCTCGGTTCTTGTTCCACCTCAACACGGTGCTACGAGCCTCTGGTTTAAAAGCATCGCTTCTCAGTGGGTTCACACTCAATGCCAACATGTCCTCTCCATCGTAACTGAGTACATCAAACACATTAACTTCTCCAGTCTCATCATCCCATTCACAGCCATGAAACACCTGCAGGACATGAACTCCTGACAGAGAGAAGAGGAGGAAACAGCAGAGTTAGAACATGTTGACTGAAAGAAAACACGAAGGATCAGTGAATACCAGAATTCAAGTTATAGAAAATGTTAAAAGATCACAGCATGAAAGATAATAATACAGAAAATAACTTAAAGCATTAAGGGAAAAGTCGAAGCAGTTAACAGGAGTTTTGTGAAAATGTCCTGACAGCCAGACAAGGTGCTGTTGAGATAATTCAGCCTGACATTCCCACAGATCTGTGACACAAGAACAACTAAAAACCCTCTGAGCAGTAAGAGATGAACATTCAGTGAACGTACCTCCAGAGTGATTGAAGCGCTCCTTAAAATGACCCAGGTAGTATATTGCATGCTGCTCTTGACCTCTCCAGAACGAAGTTTCTTTCTTCCAGTAGTCTGGATCATCTTCTGAGACTCGACTCATCCAGGTCTGTGTGGGTTTCATCTTCTTGCTGATGCTGTCGTAGTGGATTGTTTGATATCCATCAACAAACACAGCAGCCACCGTGTCGGGGACATTTGGGATCTCAGAGGACCCAGTGTGGACGAACCTCAGAGAGTGTTTCACTGTAGAGACGAGCAGAAACATTCAGGCCTCCAACTGGTCGCTTTTAGCACAGCTTCATTTAACAAGAAAATGCATCAGGTAGAATTATTATTATTATAAATCTTATTCAGTATGAACAATTAATTTATTCTGAAAACACAAAGGCATCAACATCAATAAATAATAAATAGATTAAAAAAGAATCCTTTCTTTTATACAAAGTTAAAGTGAAATTTGAATAAAGTTTCAGAATCCAGCAGCTATGAAAGCAGGATCCATTTCACTTCTCTTCAGAGGTGTGGTCTGTTGAAGTACGTACCAACTTTGTCTTTTGAATGGATGTTTTGTTTGTCTTCATCCGAGTTAATGCTGTTTTTTTCAGCAGGGCTACAATTTTCCTGTAGTAATATCCCAGACTCCCTTACAAATCTAGTGATTTTAAGAGTTGTTGCATCATGATGAGAAATCTAATCAACGGTGTCAAACGGCCATGAGTGATTTTAACTCACTGGTTCCTTCTTGTAAATTCGGCATTAACATTAGGGCCAGTACAGTGAGATACTGAGATGTATGCGTCGCTGTAAAAGCCTGTTACTTTCTTTGCCGGACTCCAATAAAGAAAACGCTCAAGTTTTGAACTTGTTGCGTTAGGAGAAACTGTTTAAACGTTGTGACACGCTGTCTACAGGACATTTTTGTGCGTTTGGACCGACTTGTTAATTCGGCAAACGTTAAACATGAAGAAATGTTGTCTTTGTGTAAGAATCGTGTCCGTCTGTTCTGATGATGTCGGTGCGGCCCTGTATTTTCCTGCCGTGCGGGGCGCGACCATCAGGGACGCGTTCACGGTCACTACTGTGCGCGTTAGAATCACAGCCTGTGAGACTTCTGCACAGCTGACACCACACATGAGTCAGTGTGCTGCATCTTAACTCACCGACACTAATAAAGTTACACAGAGATGAATTCGAAGCTTCTAGTTCAGCTGAACATCAGACAGCAGCGTCAGAAGACAACACAGAAACACACTGTAAGGTGTTTAAATGTGATCTTACCTGAAGAAACGACACCACATGAGAAAAGAAAAAACAAAAAACACCGCAACATGGCGTTAAAATAAATAAATAAAACATGAGAAGTGAAAGTTTACGTGCTCATGAAGTGACCTTGACACTTGTGCTGACCACAACAACACAACGACAACCAGCCCGGTCAGAACAGGATACAACATACAACTTCTGTCCAATCACAGCTCACGGAAGGCTCTACGTCACGGCTGGACAGCAGCTGGAGCTGATGAAAGTGAAAGTACTTCAGAAGTTTGTTTATGTTGAGCTGTGGGCAGCTTGTTTTTCTTGAGGTGAGTTCAAGAGAATCGTACCTTCCAGTGCTCATATACAGAACTTAGACTAATGCGTCTCTAATATTTTATATAATCAGTGCTGGGTAACGTCACTTTCAGTATTCATTATATTACATATCACTACTTAACTATTACATTATTACTGTCTGTGTAGAGTAATATTTTACTTATTACAGTACTTTTTAGTAACTTTTAACAGAATTACCTTTATAGAACAGTTAAACAGCCTCCATGTGTTTAAATGAATGATGGTCTTCGACTCAGAGGATCACAGTCTGATACATGATGAGATATGAAAACGTATGTTTAATTGTAGGCTCAGTCTCATGAAACACAACAGACCTGAAGCTTTTAGAATGTTTCCTATAATGACACGACGAGACAAACATCTCTTCTTCTTTTTATTGGAGTCCACAGAACAACATATGTACGGACATATGTGATGGATAATTTAATAAAATTACATTCAGTCACATAAAAGCCCCAAAACCAATAAATTACAATCATTATTTAAATAGCACTGTTAAACATAATAATAAAATTGCCACATGACAACCCATCACCACCAGAAAAACAAGAAAACAGGTCGACTGTGAAAGTAAATATTTACAACCCCATTAATGATTGTTGCTAGGCAGCGACCTCTAGTGGCCGCAGTGACAGTGATGAGAGCAAAGGAGGTGGTATAAAGAAAAGAACAGGACCCAGAACGTAACTCAGGAGTCAGCTGATTGTTTCCTGAGTGAAACCAAAAGTCAATGTTGACCCATTTTAATTATGTAAACAAACCTTACTTAAATAAGATACATAACAAACTTAACAAAATCTACTTATTTCTACTGAAACCACAATCTGTTCCTACATTTAAATATGTTGTTTAACTGAACCAAACCACAACCCTTCCACAACGTTTACCATGTGACAGTGAAGGCATCACTAGTCCTCTCCATGATGTTGTGCCATATCACACAGATGAATTACTTCTTTGTCAAAGAGTATGTCATTGACACAATGTATGTATATATATAAATATATATCTATGTGCTGTAGCATCACACAACTAAAGATTAACAACAACTACTGTGTATTTCTGTGTGTCAGACACAACAAGGCTTATTTTTTCTTTTGGTCTGACTGAAGCTCAGGTTGAACTCCTGTAACCAAAACACAACCAAGCTGTGACACTTCTCCTTCACTGCACCTCATTCAAAGTCATACGACACAATTTTTCCTCATGAATAAATGAATGCCACCAACTGAGACAGGTCATCAGTGACTCTGTTTCTATAAAATATCCCCATCCCAGCACATTTGACCAGGTTGTATAATCTGTCTCCATTTCTTCAGTCCAAACAAAGCAGCTGCTTTCCTCACGTTTCTGAAACGACTCCTCGTCTTTCTCCAGTCCATCTTTTCAACAAACCTAAAGAGAGACAGAAAAACACTTCAGCATCAACAGTAACATCGACTGTTCACATTTTATAAAGTAAAAACTTTTTTTAAAACTCAGGAAATTGTTGTAGATTGTGTGTGAAAATAGAATGGACCACATGACCAGAACTATGTGTTTAACACATCAAACAACATCTACAGACAAACTTAATGACCTCATCAAGGATCATTCTTGTGATTTTGACATTTGTCCTGTTTTTTGACCGCAGACTCCAGTTGACTTTTTTTTTCTTCTTCTTTTTGGATTTTAATTTCAAAGTGTGCAAAGTTCTGCTTGTTCCTGGTTTGGAGACTTCACTGAGGAAAAGCTGGAGCACCTTTCACAGATTTGTTAGGAACATTTAATCTCAAGTCAACAAAATAAAAAGCTTCTTTACATTCACATCCATTTTCACGGCTGAGTCAGCAGGATCTCGTCTTTCATGTCTTATGGACAAAAACTCAGATGGAGATAACTTACTGTCTGCTCAGAGGAGTGTGGAGTCAGGACTCTGGTTCCAGTTTCTGAGAGAGCTGAATGTCTTCAGTAGCTGAAGGATCGATAGATTATTGTTAACATATTTTAGTACAGAGCTACAGTAAGTACAGATTGTGGGTCAGACTCTACGAGCATGGACGAAACACTAAATACTCACAGGGTGAAGGGTCCTGGGCTGAAATGTAAAGAGAACAGAAAGGATTACTCTGAGAAACACAGAATATCTTATCAGCTCAAATTAATCTGATTCCCTCTTAAATTCACTTAAATTGCTTAAATGTTGTTGTAGCATTTCTCTTGTTGTTGAGTCTCACACTGACGACTTTCATGTGAAACAGAAAACAGAAGCAGCAGAAAAATATTTGGTTTGTATCTGCAAGAGAAAAATAGAAATCTTAACCTAAACAAACATGAAGATTCCTCCAGTGATGATGAGGAAGATCAACTCATGATTTACATGAAGCCTCAATTTATGATCAGCTGAACTTCAGACTGTAGTTTCTGTGCTTCACCTCCTTCAGTTCAGATCACTTCACATGGACACAGAGGAGGACTAACAGCAGGAACAAGCTTCAGTCTCTCACCTTTTCTCCTTCTGTAAACTGCGACTCCGATGAACACTGTGAGGAGGACGAACACTGTGATCACTGCAGCCACAGTGATGGAGAGTGATGAGGACTCCTCAACTGAACAGAACAGAGAACAACATCAGGTTCTGTGTGCAGGATGCAGGAAGACAACATCCAACTGTAGATCTGCAGATTAATCATTGTTTGTTTAAAAATCTCATTTATAGGATTCAGAAAGCTCATGACATGATGTCAGACTGCCTTCACTCCCTCAGCTGCAAAAACCAATTGATCCAGTCAGCACATTAAAAGCGTGAAACAACAGTGACCCGCACCGCTTGGTAGACTAAAATGTTCCAGCGTCACCTCCAGCACCATGCGATGGTGATATTACTGGGGACTGTGACCTGTAGTTTCCCCAGTAAACACAGCGCCCTCTCCAGCTGTTGCAGTCCCTCCTGACCAGCCGGCTGCTGCTCTTCTTGGGTTATAATCTCCCCGGAGCCTCTCTTCCCTGCCGGAGTGTCCCTGGGCAACAGAGAGTGGACAGGCTGGATGTCTGAAGGGCGGGCTGCCGCTCCACAAGACGCCTGCTGGAAAAACACCACTTTGCTGAAATCAAGTCCTTCAGCCTTGGTGTGTATGGAGAGGCAGCCCTTCCTGCAGACTCTCTGCCTCGCTCAGAGAAACAGCTGTGAGCTGAAGGGGTCGGTGTGTTTACTGAGGAAAGTACAGCAGGGAATCCACCGTATTACCACCGCCAGCAACACAGACATGCCAACACATGTGTATAAACTGCTTGGGCCACATGCTTAGGTTACATCTTAGACTCTGCACAGAGCCTATGTTGTACCATAAATCAGCCTTTAATGCTAAGCTAACTGAAGTTAACCAGCTGCTAGCTGTAGCTTCATATTTACCTCACAGACATGACAGTGGAACCAGTCCTCTAACTCTTTGTAATAAATCAAGTACAGTAAGTAAATTACATGTACTTAGTTACTCTGTCTAAAGTAAATATCAATGTAGAAACTGAAAAGTGGATTCAGACTCTTCAGTGCTCAGTTGACATTATATGTAAATGTCAAACAGGTTAGCAGAGATGATGTATTTCAAAATGAGCCACACATGCTCGCTGGCTACAGTACTGTCTGTTCTATAATATACAAACAGTCCAGTTCAGTCCATTCTTAACGTACCCCAGTTGGTCCTGATCCGTGCTGGGTCCAGCTCGGTGACGATGTCCTCCTCAACACCTGAGAGCTGGAAAACACAGTGGTACCTCCTCCAGTCGTCAGCTGTGATCAGTGACACATTCAGGTCCACACTCATCTGGAAGGTTCCATCATGGTTGTTCAGGAGATCACCGTGGTCCACCTGCTCGTGGATCTCCTCTCCATCTTTCCTCCAGAAGATGGCGGCTCTGTGAGGGTAGAAACCTGTGGCAAGGCAGCTGACTGGAGACGAGGGAGTCTTCTGGAGGAGATACACCGAGGGAAGCTCTGGAGGGAGAGACCAGGACCAAGAGGGGTCAGATTTACATATATATACATTTCCAGAAAACGCACCATTTCTCCCAGAAAAGTGTTGCAATTACAAATGTATTGGTATATAATTATAGTATATTGGTATTATGGTATTATTGGCATATAATATATTTAAGTGCATTGGGACAACACAAAAAAGCACACACACATATTAGGGCTGCAACGATTAGTCGACATAATCGATTACGTCGACAATAAAAATTTGTTGAAGCGAAATTTTTCATCATCATCATTTAAAAAAAAAATAGATAGATTATAATTATAGATAGATCTACTCTCACCTGTTCTCTGCAGCACTCTTTTCCCATAGTCCAAACTCTTCTTCAGCCTCTCGGGACACTCGGTCATCAGACGGTGATGCAGATATGTGAACCCTCCTCTGTCATTGATTGACCTATACCGAGTTTCGGCCTGTGTTTTCAAAGGGGTGCATACTTTTGCATTCACGTCAAACATTACAACTTCTTCTCTATTAAAACGAACTACCTCAAAACCATTAACTTCTCCAGTCTCATCATCCCATTCACAGCCATGAGACACCTGGAATACATGGATGCCTGAGAGAAGAGGAGGAAACAGTCTCGTCAGATTTAAACATCTGGAGCAGAGTTAGAACATGTTGTCTGAATAAAAGATAAAATACCACAAAAGATCAGTTTAAGTTTAAGTTTATTCTATTTCCAGGGACAGTGCACATTAATCAACATCACTGTAAATGTGCCAATGTTAGCCAGAAGGCTAATTTTCAACTGTTGTCCCTTGGCCAGAAGTTATGTTCGCCATTAAAATGGTGAATACCAAAGAGGAAAAGTAATACTAGAATCCAAGTGAAAGAAAATGTAAAAAGATAATAATACAGAAAATAAAACACAACCACATCACAGTTATTTAGCTGATGCTGTAATCCTCAGGGAGTCACACTGAGTGCATACATAAACAAAAGTGATATAAATTAAATATATCTGATCAGAAAAAAGTCATCAGTAAAACCTGCAGGTGGCACTAAAGGAAAAGTCGAAGCAGTTAACAGGAGTTTTGCAAAAATGTCCTGACAGTCCAACAAGGCGTTGTAGAGATAATTCAGCCTGACATTCCCACAGATCTGTGACACAAGAAGAACTGAAAACCCTCTGAGCAGTAAGAGATGAACATTCAGTGAACGTACCTCCAGAGTGATTGAAGTCCTTCTTATAAAACTTGATGTGGGCTCTTGCAGACTGCTCTTTACCTCTCCAGAAATAAGTTTGTCTCTCCCAGTAGTCTGGATCGTCCTCTGTGGCCCGGCTCATCCAGGTTTGTGTGGGTACTGTTTTTCTGATGATGCTGTCGTAGTAATCTGTTTGATATCCATCAACTAACACAACAGCCACAAAGTCGGGGAAATTTGGGATCCCAGAGGTTGCAGTACGGAGGTGCTTCAGGGAGTGTTTCACTGGAGAGACGAGCAGAAACATTCAACATTCAAACTGGTTGTTTTTTACACAGCATCTCTTTACAAGGATCAACTGTATATATTTAAAGGTGTTCTTTGTAGTAGTTAGTATTAAAGTAGTCTGTAACTATTTTTTGTTATATTTGCTAAAATTGTCATTATGATCTGACAGTAGAATAAGATACAGGTCAGCTGTCTGTGGCTCCACCCAGTGGCTGTAAGTTGATTTGCAAGAATCCACCTCTCCTGGATCAACACAACCAATCAGAGCCAAGGGGCGTGTCTGAGAAGTGTCAATCACTCTTGCATAGCTGCAGCCCCCGCACAGGTGCAGTGTCTGCTCTCACGTAGTCAGACGTGTTCAAGCTCAAACTGTAAACAATGGCGGGGAACAGACAACAACAACAACAGAGCATAAACATGTTCCACCACTGCCCACGTCAAAGAGAAGAAATAAGAAGACTGACGAAGAAATGCAGTGTAAAAACAAAGAACTGGACCGAGCCGGAGAGAGAACATGGATAAATTTCAGAGCGTCACTTTCAGAGGTGGAGGAGCTTCGAGATCTGTCAGGACTTTTCTGCTGGACAGGTAAGAACCTGCTGATATATGTTTCATTCTGTATTTTAACCACAAGGCTAAGATGGCGGTGGTTACAGTAATACTCACAATATCACAGTATGCTAATACAGTCGAGCTACGTAGCTTGTTGCTAAATCTAACTTGTTAGCTTGTATGCTAACTCCGGTGTTTAGCTTTGTCTTGATGGCTGCTGGTTAGCAAAAGTGTCTTTAAGTGAGCGGGCAGTTATAATAACGTTAGTTTGTGTTCAGGACGCTCTTAAGTGGTTGAATCAGTTTAGAGAAATAACGTTCCTCATGCTTCAGAAAGGCAGCAGGTGATGACGATCACCTGAATGATCACCTGGTAACTCGTCTCCAGCGATGTGAGGAATATTGTTTGTTACTCTGGATATCTACAGTGACTCGGCATGAGGCACTCTCACTGTAATTTAGTTGTATTGATCAGGAATAGAACAATCAAGGCTTATGTTGTTGTTAGGAATATTTTGAATGCTACATCATGGTTATCTGGCATCCTCTGTTACCGTGGTTACAAGCCTGCTCCTCCTCTGTGGGAGGGGCTTAGAAGGCAGAGAGGAAGAAGAACTGACCTGGGAGCTGTGATCACTTTATTCTCAAAACTCCAGACTGCAGCTTTAATCTACATGTATTAAAGACTTTTTCTATTGGCCATATATGTGAGCAGATTGTAACGTGACATGTAAAGTGAGACCTCTCCATCTTTCTTGGTTGCCTGCACAAGCCTGTGGGTGATTTGTTGAACTTGTTTAACGCTGAACTTGTTTAACTTTTCTTTGTGTTTTACAGTTCCAGCTCTGCCCCCTGAAACCTTCAGTCTAGTCATGACGTCATACAGCAGCAGGATAATGAGCCTAACCACACCTCAAAGCTCTGGCACAACTACTGACTACCAAACAAGACCAAGGAGTCCTGGACTGTCCTCCACAGTCACAGCAACCACATTCAACGTACATATTAGAATATTACATAAGACCAATCAAAAAAGGATTTATGATAGAGAAATGTCGACCCTCTGAGGAGTATGTTCATGTGTTCACCCACGACTCGGTCGGAGCTCCTTTCTGCACTAATTACTGCATCAGTGCAGCGTTGTATGGAGATCAACCTGTGGCACTGCTGAGGTTACTGAAGCTCAGGCTGCTCTGATAGCAGACTACCTGTCAAATCTGTGAGTAATGTGAAGAGGAAGATCAGAGACAGCAGACCAACGACACAGAGGAGCTGAAGCCACGCTGGAGTCAGTGCAGCTGTCGTGCATGAGAGGACAAACCAAACGCTGAAACACTTCTTAAAGATTCAACTTTTCACTCAAACTGTTAAACTGATGTGAAACGACCACAAGTTCGGCTGAATTCTGTCAGAAACAGTCAGACGATCACACAGAAACACACAGTAACACACATTCACACACATTCACACACAGAAACACACATTCACTCGTTAACTACAGTTAGTTTTAGAAGTGATCTTACCTGGAGCTGCGACACGACATGAGAGTAGAAACAAAATGAATCTCAGCATTTCTGTTTCACAAGTTTCATAAAAGAAAAAGAAGAACGGATGAAGTCCAACT
>CAVMBS020000119.1:0-14735 GCA_963678695.2 Diplodus puntazzo
TTAGGGTTAGGGTTAGGGTTAGGGGGTTAGGGGTTAGGGTTAGGGTTAGGTGAGGGGAAAGAAGCCGGGATCCACCAAAGTGGCCCGGAAGTGCACGGTCCTTCACTGAGGAGTGACCTGCCCAGACTCCCCGTTAGCTTAGAAGTATTTGTTTTTTCCTTTTAGTTAGGTTTCATTATATAGTTTAGTTACTTTTTTCTTTGGTCAGTTTCGCCTTTGTTATCTATTAATAATATTGTGTTTTTGCAGCCTTTGTTATATCAAATATGTATTTCTTTTTTGTCTTTTATTGTTTTTCTATTTTTATGTTTATTTACATTTTTTTATTTTTTTATATTTTTTTGTTTGGCTTCATTTTTTATAGATTAATCTTTTTTTCTTTGTGTCTCTGCAGATGGCGACGTTTCGACCCAACTAGGGTCTTCATCAGGCCGGAGACACAGGTAAGTATTGCTTTTGTTTAAGAGGAGATGTTGTTCCTTCAAGTTATTTTGCCAAACTGATTTTCTCTTCCCTGTTTGCCCTTTTTATACTCTCTGTTTTTAACTTGTTAGTTTTTAGAATGAATTTGTATATGTCTTATTTGACTTTTAATGAATTATTTTTATAACAATCAATTATGTTTTTAACCCCGTTTCCCATTGCCACCAATTATATACATATATGAATTTAGTATTTTATGAATTTATTTATTTATTTTTAATTGTGTTTTAATATGTATTTATTACCCTTCTTCTCATTATTACTTCCCCTATTCCAATTCCCTCATGTTTTAAATCCTCCTTCCCATTCTCCAATTGTTTATATATTACCCATGAAATTATTTATTAATTATTTGATTAATCCTTATTCCCTTATACCCATATCCTCTCTTCCTTCCATCAACTCATCCTTTCCTGTCACCATAGGACCTCAGTGGGCATATTAGGGCTCTTTTCTAGGCCATCTTCCACTGGAATAAATTTGGGTTGTCCAGGTAGGGTTTGGGGACTGGGGTTTAGGTTAGAATGGGTTAGGGTTAGGATTAATTACCGCAAGTTGGGCTATGGGGTTGGGATTAGGGCCATGTTTAGGGTGGGTTGGGGTTAGTACTAAGGGGCAGGGCTGGGGCCTAGGATAATTGGGATCAACTTCAAATTGGGATTTAAATTTAGAGTATAGTGGGATGGGATAGGCTGGGCTTAGCTGTGGGGCTGAGGACAGGCCAACAAACCCCAGGAGGCACTGGCCGGTTAGGTGAGGGGAAAGAAGCCGGGATCCACCAAAGTGGCCCGGAAGTGCACGGTCCTTCACTGAGGAGTGACCTGCCCAGACTCCCCGTTAGCTTAGAAGTATTTGTTTTTTCCTTTTAGTTAGGTTTCATTATATAGTTTAGTTACTTTTTTCTTTGGTCAGTTTCGCCTTTGTTATCTATTAATAATATTGTGTTTTTGCAGCCTTTGTTATATCAAATATGTATTTCTTTTTTGTCTTTTATTGTTTTTCTATTTTTATGTTTATTTACATTTTTTTATTTTTTTATATTTTTTTGTTGTTTGGCTTCATTTTTTATAGATTAATCTTTTTTTCTTTGTGTCTCTGCAGATGGCGACGTTTCGACCCAACTAGGGTCTTCATCAGGCCGGAGACACAGGTAAGTATTGCTTTTGTTTAAGAGGAGATGTTGTTCCTTCAAGTTATTTTGCCAAACTGATTTTCTCTTCCCTGTTTGCCCTTTTTATACTCTCTGTTTTTAACTTGTTAGTTTTTAGAATGAATTTGTATATGTCTTATTTGACTTTTAATGAATTATTTTTATAACAATCAATTATGTTTTTAACCCCGTTTCCCATTGCCACCAATTATATACATATATGAATTTAGTATTTTATGAATTTATTTATTTATTTTTAATTGTGTTTTAATATGTATTTATTACCCTTCTTCTCATTATTACTTCCCCTATTCCAATTCCCTCATGTTTTAAATCCTCCTTCCCATTCTCCAATTGTTTATATATTACCCATGAAATTATTTATTAATTATTTGATTAATCCTTATTCCCTTATACCCATATCCTCTCTTCCTTCCATCAACTCATCCTTTCCTGTCACCATAGGACCTCAGTGGGCATATTAGGGCTCTTTTCTAGGCCATCTTCCACTGGAATAAATTTGGGTTGTCCAGGTAGGGTTTGGGGACTGGGGTTTAGGTTAGAATGGGTTAGGGTTAGGATTAATTACCGCAAGTTGGGCTATGGGGTTGGGATTAGGGCCATGTTTAGGGTGGGTTGGGGTTAGTACTAAGGGGCAGGGCTGGGGCCTAGGATAATTGGGATCAACTTCAAATTGGGATTTAAATTTAGAGTATAGTGGGATGGGATAGGCTGGGCTTAGCTGTGGGGCTGAGGACAGGCCAACAAACCCCAGGAGGCACTGGCCGGTTAGGTGAGGGGAAAGAAGCCGGGATCCACCAAAGTGGCCCGGAAGTGCACGGTCCTTCACTGAGGAGTGACCTGCCCAGACTCCCCGTTAGCTTAGAAGTATTTGTTTTTTCCTTTTAGTTAGGTTTCATTATATAGTTTAGTTACTTTTTTCTTTGGTCAGTTTCGCCTTTGTTATCTATTAATAATATTGTGTTTTTGCAGCCTTTGTTATATCAAATATGTATTTCTTTTTTGTCTTTTATTGTTTTTCTATTTTTATGTTTATTTACATTTTTTTATTTTTTTATATTTTTTTGTTGTTTGGCTTCATTTTTTATAGATTAATCTTTTTTTCTTTGTGTCTCTGCAGATGGCGACGTTTCGACCCAACTAGGGTCTTCATCAGGCCGGAGACACAGGTAAGTATTGCTTTTGTTTAAGAGGAGATGTTGTTCCTTCAAGTTATTTTGCCAAACTGATTTTCTCTTCCCTGTTTGCCCTTTTTATACTCTCTGTTTTTAACTTGTTAGTTTTTAGAATGAATTTGTATATGTCTTATTTGACTTTTAATGAATTATTTTTATAACAATCAATTATGTTTTTAACCCCGTTTCCCATTGCCACCAATTATATACATATATGAATTTAGTATTTTATGAATTTATTTATTTATTTTTAATTGTGTTTTAATATGTATTTATTACCCTTCTTCTCATTATTACTTCCCCTATTCCAATTCCCTCATGTTTTAAATCCTCCTTCCCATTCTCCAATTGTTTATATATTACCCATGAAATTATTTATTAATTATTTGATTAATCCTTATTCCCTTATACCCATATCCTCTCTTCCTTCCATCAACTCATCCTTTCCTGTCACCATAGGACCTCAGTGGGCATATTAGGGCTCTTTTCTAGGCCATCTTCCACTGGAATAAATTTGGGTTGTCCAGGTAGGGTTTGGGGACTGGGGTTTAGGTTAGAATGGGTTAGGGTTAGGATTAATTACCGCAAGTTGGGCTATGGGGTTGGGATTAGGGCCATGTTTAGGGTGGGTTGGGGTTAGTACTAAGGGGCAGGGCTGGGGCCTAGGATAATTGGGATCAACTTCAAATTGGGATTTAAATTTAGAGTATAGTGGGATGGGATAGGCTGGGCTTAGCTGTGGGGCTGAGGACAGGCCAACAAACCCCAGGAGGCACTGGCCGGTTAGGTGAGGGGAAAGAAGCCGGGATCCACCAAAGTGGCCCGGAAGTGCACGGTCCTTCACTGAGGAGTGACCTGCCCAGACTCCCCGTTAGCTTAGAAGTATTTGTTTTTTCCTTTTAGTTAGGTTTCATTATATAGTTTAGTTACTTTTTTCTTTGGTCAGTTTCGCCTTTGTTATCTATTAATAATATTGTGTTTTTGCAGCCTTTGTTATATCAAATATGTATTTCTTTTTTGTCTTTTATTGTTTTTCTATTTTTATGTTTATTTACATTTTTTTATTTTTTTATATTTTTTTGTTGTTTGGCTTCATTTTTTATAGATTAATCTTTTTTTCTTTGTGTCTCTGCAGATGGCGACGTTTCGACCCAACTAGGGTCTTCATCAGGCCGGAGACACAGGTAAGTATTGCTTTTGTTTAAGAGGAGATGTTGTTCCTTCAAGTTATTTTGCCAAACTGATTTTCTCTTCCCTGTTTGCCCTTTTTATACTCTCTGTTTTTAACTTGTTAGTTTTTAGAATGAATTTGTATATGTCTTATTTGACTTTTAATGAATTATTTTTATAACAATCAATTATGTTTTTAACCCCGTTTCCCATTGCCACCAATTATATACATATATGAATTTAGTATTTTATGAATTTATTTATTTATTTTTAATTGTGTTTTAATATGTATTTATTACCCTTCTTCTCATTATTACTTCCCCTATTCCAATTCCCTCATGTTTTAAATCCTCCTTCCCATTCTCCAATTGTTTATATATTACCCATGAAATTATTTATTAATTATTTGATTAATCCTTATTCCCTTATACCCATATCCTCTCTTCCTTCCATCAACTCATCCTTTCCTGTCACCATAGGACCTCAGTGGGCATATTAGGGCTCTTTTCTAGGCCATCTTCCACTGGAATAAATTTGGGTTGTCCAGGTAGGGTTTGGGGACTGGGGTTTAGGTTAGAATGGGTTAGGGTTAGGATTAATTACCGCAAGTTGGGCTATGGGGTTGGGATTAGGGCCATGTTTAGGGTGGGTTGGGGTTAGTACTAAGGGGCAGGGCTGGGGCCTAGGATAATTGGGATCAACTTCAAATTGGGATTTAAATTTAGAGTATAGTGGGATGGGATAGGCTGGGCTTAGCTGTGGGGCTGAGGACAGGCCAACAAACCCCAGGAGGCACTGGCCGGTTAGGTGAGGGGAAAGAAGCCGGGATCCACCAAAGTGGCCCGGAAGTGCACGGTCCTTCACTGAGGAGTGACCTGCCCAGACTCCCCGTTAGCTTAGAAGTATTTGTTTTTTCCTTTTAGTTAGGTTTCATTATATAGTTTAGTTACTTTTTTCTTTGGTCAGTTTCGCCTTTGTTATCTATTAATAATATTGTGTTTTTGCAGCCTTTGTTATATCAAATATGTATTTCTTTTTTGTCTTTTATTGTTTTTCTATTTTTATGTTTATTTACATTTTTTTATTTTTTTATATTTTTTTGTTGTTTGGCTTCATTTTTTATAGATTAATCTTTTTTTCTTTGTGTCTCTGCAGATGGCGACGTTTCGACCCAACTAGGGTCTTCATCAGGCCGGAGACACAGGTAAGTATTGCTTTTGTTTAAGAGGAGATGTTGTTCCTTCAAGTTATTTTGCCAAACTGATTTTCTCTTCCCTGTTTGCCCTTTTTATACTCTCTGTTTTTAACTTGTTAGTTTTTAGAATGAATTTGTATATGTCTTATTTGACTTTTAATGAATTATTTTTATAACAATCAATTATGTTTTTAACCCCGTTTCCCATTGCCACCAATTATATACATATATGAATTTAGTATTTTATGAATTTATTTATTTATTTTTAATTGTGTTTTAATATGTATTTATTACCCTTCTTCTCATTATTACTTCCCCTATTCCAATTCCCTCATGTTTTAAATCCTCCTTCCCATTCTCCAATTGTTTATATATTACCCATGAAATTATTTATTAATTATTTGATTAATCCTTATTCCCTTATACCCATATCCTCTCTTCCTTCCATCAACTCATCCTTTCCTGTCACCATAGGACCTCAGTGGGCATATTAGGGCTCTTTTCTAGGCCATCTTCCACTGGAATAAATTTGGGTTGTCCAGGTAGGGTTTGGGGACTGGGGTTTAGGTTAGAATGGGTTAGGGTTAGGATTAATTACCGCAAGTTGGGCTATGGGGTTGGGATTAGGGCCATGTTTAGGGTGGGTTGGGGTTAGTACTAAGGGGCAGGGCTGGGGCCTAGGATAATTGGGATCAACTTCAAATTGGGATTTAAATTTAGAGTATAGTGGGATGGGATAGGCTGGGCTTAGCTGTGGGGCTGAGGACAGGCCAACAAACCCCAGGAGGCACTGGCCGGTTAGGTGAGGGGAAAGAAGCCGGGATCCACCAAAGTGGCCCGGAAGTGCACGGTCCTTCACTGAGGAGTGACCTGCCCAGACTCCCCGTTAGCTTAGAAGTATTTGTTTTTTCCTTTTAGTTAGGTTTCATTATATAGTTTAGTTACTTTTTTCTTTGGTCAGTTTCGCCTTTGTTATCTATTAATAATATTGTGTTTTTGCAGCCTTTGTTATATCAAATATGTATTTCTTTTTTGTCTTTTATTGTTTTTCTATTTTTATGTTTATTTACATTTTTTTATTTTTTTTATATTTTTTTGTTGTTTGGCTTCATTTTTTATAGATTAATCTTTTTTTCTTTGTGTCTCTGCAGATGGCGACGTTTCGACCCAACTAGGGTCTTCATCAGGCCGGAGACACAGGTAAGTATTGCTTTTGTTTAAGAGGAGATGTTGTTCCTTCAAGTTATTTTGCCAAACTGATTTTCTCTTCCCTGTTTGCCCTTTTTATACTCTCTGTTTTTAACTTGTTAGTTTTTAGAATGAATTTGTATATGTCTTATTTGACTTTTAATGAATTATTTTTATAACAATCAATTATGTTTTTAACCCCGTTTCCCATTGCCACCAATTATATACATATATGAATTTAGTATTTTATGAATTTATTTATTTATTTTTAATTGTGTTTTAATATGTATTTATTACCCTTCTTCTCATTATTACTTCCCCTATTCCAATTCCCTCATGTTTTAAATCCTCCTTCCCATTCTCCAATTGTTTATATATTACCCATGAAATTATTTATTAATTATTTGATTAATCCTTATTCCCTTATACCCATATCCTCTCTTCCTTCCATCAACTCATCCTTTCCTGTCACCATAGGACCTCAGTGGGCATATTAGGGCTCTTTTCTAGGCCATCTTCCACTGGAATAAATTTGGGTTGTCCAGGTAGGGTTTGGGGACTGGGGTTTAGGTTAGAATGGGTTAGGGTTAGGATTAATTACCGCAAGTTGGGCTATGGGGTTGGGATTAGGGCCATGTTTAGGGTGGGTTGGGGTTAGTACTAAGGGGCAGGGCTGGGGCCTAGGATAATTGGGATCAACTTCAAATTGGGATTTAAATTTAGAGTATAGTGGGATGGGATAGGCTGGGCTTAGCTGTGGGGCTGAGGACAGGCCAACAAACCCCAGGAGGCACTGGCCGGTTAGGTGAGGGGAAAGAAGCCGGGATCCACCAAAGTGGCCCGGAAGTGCACGGTCCTTCACTGAGGAGTGACCTGCCCAGACTCCCCGTTAGCTTAGAAGTATTTGTTTTTTCCTTTTAGTTAGGTTTCATTATATAGTTTAGTTACTTTTTTCTTTGGTCAGTTTCGCCTTTGTTATCTATTAATAATATTGTGTTTTTGCAGCCTTTGTTATATCAAATATGTATTTCTTTTTTGTCTTTTATTGTTTTTCTATTTTTATGTTTATTTACATTTTTTTATTTTTTTATATTTTTTTGTTGTTTGGCTTCATTTTTTATAGATTAATCTTTTTTTCTTTGTGTCTCTGCAGATGGCGACGTTTCGACCCAACTAGGGTCTTCATCAGGCCGGAGACACAGGTAAGTATTGCTTTTGTTTAAGAGGAGATGTTGTTCCTTCAAGTTATTTTGCCAAACTGATTTTCTCTTCCCTGTTTGCCCTTTTTATACTCTCTGTTTTTAACTTGTTAGTTTTTAGAATGAATTTGTATATGTCTTATTTGACTTTTAATGAATTATTTTTATAACAATCAATTATGTTTTTAACCCCGTTTCCCATTGCCACCAATTATATACATATATGAATTTAGTATTTTATGAATTTATTTATTTATTTTTAATTGTGTTTTAATATGTATTTATTACCCTTCTTCTCATTATTACTTCCCCTATTCCAATTCCCTCATGTTTTAAATCCTCCTTCCCATTCTCCAATTGTTTATATATTACCCATGAAATTATTTATTAATTATTTGATTAATCCTTATTCCCTTATACCCATATCCTCTCTTCCTTCCATCAACTCATCCTTTCCTGTCACCATAGGACCTCAGTGGGCATATTAGGGCTCTTTTCTAGGCCATCTTCCACTGGAATAAATTTGGGTTGTCCAGGTAGGGTTTGGGGACTGGGGTTTAGGTTAGAATGGGTTAGGGTTAGGATTAATTACCGCAAGTTGGGCTATGGGGTTGGGATTAGGGCCATGTTTAGGGTGGGTTGGGGTTAGTACTAAGGGGCAGGGCTGGGGCCTAGGATAATTGGGATCAACTTCAAATTGGGATTTAAATTTAGAGTATAGTGGGATGGGATAGGCTGGGCTTAGCTGTGGGGCTGAGGACAGGCCAACAAACCCCAGGAGGCACTGGCCGGTTAGGTGAGGGGAAAGAAGCCGGGATCCACCAAAGTGGCCCGGAAGTGCACGGTCCTTCACTGAGGAGTGACCTGCCCAGACTCCCCGTTAGCTTAGAAGTATTTGTTTTTTCCTTTTAGTTAGGTTTCATTATATAGTTTAGTTACTTTTTTCTTTGGTCAGTTTCGCCTTTGTTATCTATTAATAATATTGTGTTTTTGCAGCCTTTGTTATATCAAATATGTATTTCTTTTTTGTCTTTTATTGTTTTTCTATTTTTATGTTTATTTACATTTTTTTATTTTTTTATATTTTTTTGTTGTTTGGCTTCATTTTTTATAGATTAATCTTTTTTTCTTTGTGTCTCTGCAGATGGCGACGTTTCGACCCAACTAGGGTCTTCATCAGGCCGGAGACACAGGTAAGTATTGCTTTTGTTTAAGAGGAGATGTTGTTCCTTCAAGTTATTTTGCCAAACTGATTTTCTCTTCCCTGTTTGCCCTTTTTATACTCTCTGTTTTTAACTTGTTAGTTTTTAGAATGAATTTGTATATGTCTTATTTGACTTTTAATGAATTATTTTTATAACAATCAATTATGTTTTTAACCCCGTTTCCCATTGCCACCAATTATATACATATATGAATTTAGTATTTTATGAATTTATTTATTTATTTTTAATTGTGTTTTAATATGTATTTATTACCCTTCTTCTCATTATTACTTCCCCTATTCCAATTCCCTCATGTTTTAAATCCTCCTTCCCATTCTCCAATTGTTTATATATTACCCATGAAATTATTTATTAATTATTTGATTAATCCTTATTCCCTTATACCCATATCCTCTCTTCCTTCCATCAACTCATCCTTTCCTGTCACCATAGGACCTCAGTGGGCATATTAGGGCTCTTTTCTAGGCCATCTTCCACTGGAATAAATTTGGGTTGTCCAGGTAGGGTTTGGGGACTGGGGTTTAGGTTAGAATGGGTTAGGGTTAGGATTAATTACCGCAAGTTGGGCTATGGGGTTGGGATTAGGGCCATGTTTAGGGTGGGTTGGGGTTAGTACTAAGGGGCAGGGCTGGGGCCTAGGATAATTGGGATCAACTTCAAATTGGGATTTAAATTTAGAGTATAGTGGGATGGGATAGGCTGGGCTTAGCTGTGGGGCTGAGGACAGGCCAACAAACCCCAGGAGGCACTGGCCGGTTAGGTGAGGGGAAAGAAGCCGGGATCCACCAAAGTGGCCCGGAAGTGCACGGTCCTTCACTGAGGAGTGACCTGCCCAGACTCCCCGTTAGCTTAGAAGTATTTGTTTTTTCCTTTTAGTTAGGTTTCATTATATAGTTTAGTTACTTTTTTCTTTGGTCAGTTTCGCCTTTGTTATCTATTAATAATATTGTGTTTTTGCAGCCTTTGTTATATCAAATATGTATTTCTTTTTTGTCTTTTATTGTTTTTCTATTTTTATGTTTATTTACATTTTTTTATTTTTTTATATTTTTTTGTTGTTTGGCTTCATTTTTTATAGATTAATCTTTTTTTCTTTGTGTCTCTGCAGATGGCGACGTTTCGACCCAACTAGGGTCTTCATCAGGCCGGAGACACAGGTAAGTATTGCTTTTGTTTAAGAGGAGATGTTGTTCCTTCAAGTTATTTTGCCAAACTGATTTTCTCTTCCCTGTTTGCCCTTTTTATACTCTCTGTTTTTAACTTGTTAGTTTTTAGAATGAATTTGTATATGTCTTATTTGACTTTTAATGAATTATTTTTATAACAATCAATTATGTTTTTAACCCCGTTTCCCATTGCCACCAATTATATACATATATGAATTTAGTATTTTATGAATTTATTTATTTATTTTTAATTGTGTTTTAATATGTATTTATTACCCTTCTTCTCATTATTACTTCCCCTATTCCAATTCCCTCATGTTTTAAATCCTCCTTCCCATTCTCCAATTGTTTATATATTACCCATGAAATTATTTATTAATTATTTGATTAATCCTTATTCCCTTATACCCATATCCTCTCTTCCTTCCATCAACTCATCCTTTCCTGTCACCATAGGACCTCAGTGGGCATATTAGGGCTCTTTTCTAGGCCATCTTCCACTGGAATAAATTTGGGTTGTCCAGGTAGGGTTTGGGGACTGGGGTTTAGGTTAGAATGGGTTAGGGTTAGGATTAATTACCGCAAGTTGGGCTATGGGGTTGGGATTAGGGCCATGTTTAGGGTGGGTTGGGGTTAGTACTAAGGGGCAGGGCTGGGGCCTAGGATAATTGGGATCAACTTCAAATTGGGATTTAAATTTAGAGTATAGTGGGATGGGATAGGCTGGGCTTAGCTGTGGGGCTGAGGACAGGCCAACAAACCCCAGGAGGCACTGGCCGGTTAGGTGAGGGGAAAGAAGCCGGGATCCACCAAAGTGGCCCGGAAGTGCACGGTCCTTCACTGAGGAGTGACCTGCCCAGACTCCCCGTTAGCTTAGAAGTATTTGTTTTTTCCTTTTAGTTAGGTTTCATTATATAGTTTAGTTACTTTTTTCTTTGGTCAGTTTCGCCTTTGTTATCTATTAATAATATTGTGTTTTTGCAGCCTTTGTTATATCAAATATGTATTTCTTTTTTGTCTTTTATTGTTTTTCTATTTTTATGTTTATTTACATTTTTTTATTTTTTTATATTTTTTTGTTGTTTGGCTTCATTTTTTATAGATTAATCTTTTTTTCTTTGTGTCTCTGCAGATGGCGACGTTTCGACCCAACTAGGGTCTTCATCAGGCCGGAGACACAGGTAAGTATTGCTTTTGTTTAAGAGGAGATGTTGTTCCTTCAAGTTATTTTGCCAAACTGATTTTCTCTTCCCTGTTTGCCCTTTTTATACTCTCTGTTTTTAACTTGTTAGTTTTTAGAATGAATTTGTATATGTCTTATTTGACTTTTAATGAATTATTTTTATAACAATCAATTATGTTTTTAACCCCGTTTCCCATTGCCACCAATTATATACATATATGAATTTAGTATTTTATGAATTTATTTATTTATTTTTAATTGTGTTTTAATATGTATTTATTACCCTTCTTCTCATTATTACTTCCCCTATTCCAATTCCCTCATGTTTTAAATCCTCCTTCCCATTCTCCAATTGTTTATATATTACCCATGAAATTATTTATTAATTATTTGATTAATCCTTATTCCCTTATACCCATATCCTCTCTTCCTTCCATCAACTCATCCTTTCCTGTCACCATAGGACCTCAGTGGGCATATTAGGGCTCTTTTCTAGGCCATCTTCCACTGGAATAAATTTGGGTTGTCCAGGTAGGGTTTGGGGACTGGGGTTTAGGTTAGAATGGGTTAGGGTTAGGATTAATTACCGCAAGTTGGGCTATGGGGTTGGGATTAGGGCCATGTTTAGGGTGGGTTGGGGTTAGTACTAAGGGTTAGGGGGGTTAGGGGTTAGGGTTAGGGGTTAGGGTTAGGGTTAGGGTTAGGGTTAGGGTTAGGTAGGGTTAGGGTTAGGGGGGGTTAGGTAAAGGAATTGTTAAAGTTTTGTTTCCTGGGGAGGCTTAATTGCACGGGCAACAGGGAAGAGCAAGATTCCAACGGCCAAAATAGTCCTCAAAAAGAGAGAATCTCTGGATATTATAGAATTAGTTCTCGTAGTAAATGTATCTCAGGGGTCTTGAACCCCGGTCGTCCATTTTGTGGACAAGCGTTCTAACGGCCTGAGCTACAGGTCCCTATAGATGACGTAAGAAATTACGAGTATTTAAATGTAAATGAAAAAGCCGGGAGAAATATAACAAAGATAAAAGAGTAGGAAAAAGAAGGAGGGAAAAATGAATGATATGCAAAAAGCGAAAAAGCATATTTATTGTCCTAAATATACATAATAAGATAGGATAATTTATTGCAACTGAAATTGAATAATAAATTCCTTTGGACCTGGGTGGTTTCGAACCCGGGTCTCCCGTAGCGTAGGTAGATGTGTACGTGACTGTACCATAGGTGTGGGTTGCTTCTTTGGTGAACATTGTGATATAAAAGGGATTGGGTTAAGAGAAAAAGGCACTGAGGACATGAGTAAAAAGACGAATAAAAAGACAGAAAGAACAGTAGCGGGGTTATATATAAACAAGAGGGAAGAAAGAAATGAGGGAAGGGGTGGAGAAAGGAGCTAAGTGCTAAAAGTGAATATTACAGTAAAATAGCGGAGGATAATAACAATGTGAGCAAGTGGCCCGCGGGTGCCATCATTGCTAGTAATAAATAATAAATAATAATCAAAAGTAATAAATAAGACCCGTAATATGGAGATGGTCTCTGGGGTCTACAGGGAGGGGAGAGGTGTGGAGGGGATAAGTGGATTGTCGAACGGATTGCAGCCCCCTGGGATAGTGTGTTTATATATATATATATATATAAAAAAATAGGAGAAACCAACAGGAATCATATGCAAATATATAGTTAATAAGAAACACACATCAAGAAGAAATCCCATAGGGTGGTGAATAATATTCATAGAACAGTAAAACACAAAAAAAATATCACAAGCATGCAGTGGGCGTGTTCCTAAGGGGGAAATCCAATGACGACATCGCACGTTCCCTCGTCCTCAGGTGAGTCCCTTGGCTGTGTCGTCCGAAGGTGGAAAAAAGTGACGTCGACGAAGCGCCCATAACGGGATGCGAACCCGGGTCGACCACAGCGTAGCCCTTTGCTAAACGCCTCCGCTATGGAGGCTGGCTTATATAAATTATTTAATCAGTGTATATATATATATATACACTATATAGAGACCGCAAGAGAGTAAGTGCTGGTGAGGACATATTACAGCGTAAGATAAATGAATAAATAAACGGATGAAAACCAATATAGTTAAAAGAGGCACATATAGATTTATCCGAGTTCAGTGAGGGTAAATATGTAATAGAATAAATAAATAAAATAAGTGCATATAGATGAATCAGTAAGAAGGGAAGATGGAGGAAGCGACGCCAGAGGCAACGGTGGATTGCAGCCCCTTCGGGGATAAATTAAAAGCCACATCTAGGTACATAAGGATGATTAAATAATTAGTGTTACATATCATATTATACCTTAGAATAACAATAAAATGAGTAAGATAGATAGAAAAAAAACATGCAAAAAGGCGATTCCTCGGGGGAAATCCAGTGACGTCAGATCTGAAGCGGCAACCCTCATCTTCCATACTTCTTGGATTCAACACGTGGACTTAAAAAATTTTTTTATTTATAAGAGAAAATATACCTATATAATAATTTTTTATAGAAAAGTTTTATATTTTTTTATATTTTTTTTAAATATATTTTTTATTTATCTGTTTTTTTATTTATTTATTTATTTTTGAGAAAAAGATTAATATATAATATAAAAAAAGGGGGGGGGGGGGGGGGGGGGGAAGGGGAAAGAAAGGAAAAAGGTCCATCAGTGCACTTGTAAATTTTCAAGGGGAGGAGTAAAAAGAGAGAGAGTGTGTAGTACTAGGAAGGGGATAGGGTTGTGGTTAGGATTATGGTAGCAGGGGTAGGAGAATAGAAAAGACAGGTAATTAAAGATTAGATGGTTGGATTAAGGGTTATGGGGGAGAGGGAGGTTGGGATAAGGCAAAAGAGGGAGAGGGGGGTTAAGATTAGGAATCAGAGGGGGGAATGGTAAAATAAAAGAATAAAGAAAACAAAAGGAGCAGTTAGAAAAGAGAAAAAGAGTGTATAATGCTAGGGAAGGAAGAAGGTTGTGGTTAGGGTATGTGATATCAAGGGTAGGAGAATAGAAAGGACAGATAATTGAAGGTTAAGGGGTTGGGTTTGGGGTTATAGGGGAGAGGGGGGGGTTTTGGGATGAGGTAGGAAAAGGAGGGGGGTTAAGATTAGGAATAAAAGGAGAGGAATGATGAGATAAAAAATCGATAAAAAGTGGGAGGAAAAGGGGTATGGGAACCTTAAAAATATTCTGGTCACAGTAAAGCGCAAAACCCAGGATTGTAACCTATGTGTAAAGAATAGGAGATAAAAGAATTTGGTGTATTACTAAGAGAAAAGATTAAAAATACTTATAAAAGCATAACCATAAGATTATTAATAACAATAAAGGTGAAGTTAATATAACTTTATGAAGGAACAGAGGTATTAACCAGTTGTGAATTATTTCAAAAGGGATAGGAGCATAATAAAGTATAAGGGAGTGAACCTCAAGACAAACCATTCAAAACAATCATAAAGAACATATAGACAGAGTCTAGGGTGTTTCAAGAAATTAGAACATTTTTATTGATTAGAAATTAGGACAAGATATCAAATAATAAGTTAGGGGAACGAATGTGTCCACATTTAAACGAAGCGGGAG
>CAVMBS020000120.1:5000-14665 GCA_963678695.2 Diplodus puntazzo
CCAGGCTGATTTGACAGCGATTTCTGCCTCAAATCTAGGACGTCAAACTAGTGCTATTTAGTCAAAATCATCAGCTGCAGTTTGGAAAATCCTCCTCCCGATTTACAATGGAGTAGATACGACTGTTGAGAGCTACTCTTGTCGGTTGGAGGCCAATATTTCAAAAACCGTAAATCCTACCGATAAAGTAGACACATTGGGAGAAAGAAGACAGGTGTGGCTACAACTCTGGAAAATATCACTGTTTTTGAGTGACATTTGTGGCCGGGATCATCACGGAAAGAGAAAATTTCTGAGATAATTTTTTAGTTTCTCTCACTGTGTCAGTTGGCTCTCTCACTCTGCTGCACGAACATTCCGCCATACACACTCATTGAAAACCCTGAATTTTTCCAAAATCACTCACCGTCATTAAGGGGTCAGAGTTCAAAATCTATACATCGTAGGAAAAAAGTTCAAATACAACTCAAATAGACAAGACTTGTGCCTACATTTTAAAGTTTGAATGGTGTTTCTAGGTCAACGTATGGCAGAGCAGGAGAAGTTTGAAAAACGTCGCAGATTTGCGACTTTTTTGACTTTGTCCCATTCATTCCTTATGGGAAATTTTGCGCAGTTTTTTCGCGACTTACGTCGCGAAAAATTAATATTATGGAAAGCTGAATAATAGCACACCCGGTCAGATCGAGCCGCACGTTTTGATATATTTTTTGTTTGTGTGCGCTCAACGGTGCGGGACAAGTTAGCGACAGAAAAACCTAGGAGGGGGAATAAGAAGAGGCGCGGTGAATAACAATAGGTGTCCATAGTGGGCTGGCGAGCACAGCCCACTAATTAAGAAGAGGCGCAGTGAATATCAATAGTGGGCGGTGCGACTATGGACACCTATAGCTCTGCTATAGAGGTGTCCATAGTGGGCTGGCGAGCACAGCCCACTAATAAGAAGACGCGCGGTGAATATCAATAGTGGGCTGGCGAGCACAGCCCACTATGGACACCTATAGCTTTGCTATAGAGGTGTCCATAGTGGGCTGGCGAGCACAGCCCACTAATAATAATAATAATAAACCCCAGAAGAACAATAGTGTGAATGCTTGCAGCATTCACACTAATAATAATAATAATAAACTCCAGAAGAACAATAGTGTGAATGCTGTGTCAGCATTCACACTAATAATAATAATAATAATAATAATAAATCCCAGAAGGACAATAGTGTGAATGCTTGCAGCATTCACACTAATAAACTCTAGAAGAACAATAGTGTGAGTGCTTGCAGCATTCACACTAATAATATTAATAATAATAATAATAATAATAATAATAATAATAATTAGGGATGCACCGATCCGATATTAAGATCGGATATCGGCTCCGATATTGACAAAACGGCTGGATCGGGGATCGGTAAAATGAAACAGATCCACCAGCCGATCCAATTATTTTTTTTCACCGTCGCAGCACATCCTACGTCATTCGTCAGCGTCAGTGTGTCGCATGCTGGAAGAGCGCAAGTTGTTGTTTGACCAACTCTTTATTAGTTTATTCTCAGGTTCAGCTGCTATGTTTTATTTTGTATTCCTGTTTGCAGGACGTTACACGTACTCACGTCACATTTCTCCGCTGATTAGCTAGTAGCCCCGCCTTCAGCTGTTAGCTTCACCGGTCAGCTGTTAGCCTAGCAACGCTAACTTTCAAACCGACGTACTCAATACTATGTGGGCTGTCCATCGTTGCTCCGTTGGTCTTCCCTCCACCACAACCTCAGGGTTATTCACCACCGGGCTGCTTTGTCTCCTCCTCTGCTGCTGCGGTCTCCCCGGCTCGCAGCGATGCTGGATGGTCGCCCCCGCTGTGTGCACGGAGCCTCCAGACGCTAGTTTGTTTACAGACGGTGCTACTGACCTCGGTGCTAGTGTTCCCTCCGTGCTGACTGACAGGCGCTAAATTCATTCATTCTTTGATTTGTTTGTTCCACTTTGTTACGTGTGTCCTTGGGTACCCTGACAGGCGCTATATAGATTAAATGTATTATTATTATTATTATTATTATTATTATTATTATTATTATTATTAATGTTACACATGTTTACAATGTTCGGTAACTGTTTGATTATTTTGTCTCAGGAAAGTCTGGTGCCTTTAGTCCCTTTCACATGGTGGAAGGTATACAGTTTATTATTAATTCAACAATGGTATCGGATCGGTATCGGGTATCGGCCGATACGCTCAGTCCAGGTATCGGTATCGGATTGGATCGGAAAAAACTGGATCGGTGCATCACTAATAATAATAATAATAAACCCCAGAAGGACAATAGTGTGAATGCTGTGTCAGCATTCACACTAATAATAATAATAATAATAATAATAATAATAATAATAATAAACCCCAGAAGAACAATAGTGTGAATGCTTGCAGCATTCACACTAATAAATCCCAGAAGGACAATAGTGTGAATGCTGCAGAAGAACAATAGTGTGAATGCTTGCAGCATTCACACTAATAAACTCCAGAAGAACAAACTAAAACTACTAAGCTATCTCATAATTTCGACTTAGTATCTCATAATTATGACTTAGTATCTCATAATTATGACTTAGCTATCTCATAATTATGACTTAGTATCTCATAATTATGACTTAGCTATCTCATAATTTTGAGTTAGTATCTCATAATTATGACTTAGCTATCTCATAATTTTGACTTAGTATCTCATAATTATGACTTAGCTATCTCATAATTTCGACTTAGTATCTCATAATTATGACTCAGTATCTAGTAATTATGACTTAGTATCTCATAATTTCGACTTAGTATCTCATAATTTTGACTTAGTATCTCATAATTATGACTTAGTATCTCATAATTTTGACTTAGCTATCTCATAATTATGACTTAGTATCTCATAAAAAAATTTTCACACGTGGCGGAAATGGGCTTCCATGAACAATACCTTTTGCCTGCAGAGGTATTATTGTCATGCTTAATAAACAACTTGCACAGGAGCCGAGCTAAAAAATCACGCTAAAAGCCGCGAGTGCATATCAAGCCAAAGGTGCGTCACCATAACAAGTCGAAAACACTTCTCTCTGAGTTATGCACAAGAAGGTGTCCTAACGCCAGGGCACAAGCTCAAAGCAAAGCAAAGGAGCGCGAGGGGATCCGAAGACGCCGGCAGCTGAACGAGGAAGAAGCCGCAGCGGAGTGACCATGGTCGGCGGAACGGCTGCTGGGGCACCGCGGGCGCATTGGGCGCAGCGGACGGACGGCGGAGGTCGGATCGGGGCCGGAGCAGTGGGCAGAGAACGTGGACAACGCGTTGGAGAACGTGGAGAGATCGGGCTGCTGGTCGTGGAACAAACGGAGAGTGGAGACTCCGGGGGTAGGACACAGTGAAGCAGCAAAGTTTCGTTCTTATCAAGTCACAAAGGAACAGAGGTAAATGGTATCGACACTATAGACAATACTTGGCCAAAGATTTAAAAAAATAAATAAAATAAAATAAACTACATTGGCCTATAATAAAGTGTAGGAAAAATAACTGAGCGGATCAATCCCAACTTTGGTGTTTTAAATCAAACAAGACAATCTAAGAAAGACAATTGATGCTTTTTTGGAAAATGTTTGGGTGGTTTGTGTGTGATTTAACACAATGGTAAAATGGAAAATCAAAAGGGTGATGAATTTGAGTTGGGTCAAGCAGCTGCACATGATGGTACAAAGGAGGATGTGCCTACTGATGGAGCTGATGAAGTTAAAGGACGAACAGTACAGCTTACAGCAAAGGCACTGCTTGCTAAGATAAGTGACTTGGAGACACTGAGAAAATCTAAACTAAATAAAGCTGCTAACTTAAAGACTACAATACAAAGTTTGATGGGTGAACCTGGTTATGAAAATGAAATTGACAGAAGTTTCAATGTGTATCAAGTGTTGATTAATGATGCAGAGGATGCTCATAACAAATTGCTTGAATTGTTGCCTGTGGAAGATAAAGAAAAGCATGATGTTTGGTTCAAAGCAAAACTTTTGAGTGTTAATGAATTTTCTCAGAATGTTGCAAAATATCAAACATGTGTAACTGACAAAATGGTTGAAAATATTGACAATTTGGTTAATGCAGAGATAAAACCCACAGATAGTGTGTCAAATATTGGATCTAATTCCTCAATTGAAAGCTGCAATGGTTCACGATCAAGCAAATCATCTATTTTGACTTTGAAAGCTGAAGCCAAAAGAGCTGCCCTTCCGGCGCGCGCATCAGCAATGGAAAGGAAACATGCAATGGAAATGGAGGCGGAGTCACTACACAAAAAATTGGAAAAAATGCAAATTGAAATAGAGATTGAAGCTTCAGATGCTGAACTAGCAGTGTTGAGAGCTTTTTCTGAACAAGACGGAAAGGAATCTTATTTCGAAAGGACAGAGGAAAGGACTGGACTTCCTGGTGTAAGGCAAGCACCTGTCACACCTGTGGAACCTGAACACTTACCTGCAGTAAGGAGGGAAAATTCTGATGCACAATCTAATGGCACCAACACACCAGTGCAACATGAAACCATACCTGTTACAAGGAGGCAAAGGTCTGAGACTGTTGTACATGCAAGAAATGAGAATTCCACCTTTCAGATTCTGCAAAAACAAAATGAAATATCTGAATTGCTAATACAACAACAAAGAGCAAATCAACTTCCACCAAGAGAAATACCAGTTTTTGATGGTGATCCTTTGAAATACAGTGTTTTTATGAATGCATTCAAATATTGTGTCGAGGAAAAAAGTGCATCTAAAGGGATTGCCTGTATTATCTGGAAAGATACACCAGGGGGCGTCCAAGAGACCTTGTGCAAAGTTGTTTTCATATGACCGCAGAAAGAGGGTTTGCAACAGCTAAAGCTCTTTTAAAGGAACATTTTGGAGATTAAATCAAGATCACAGCAGCATACATGGACAAGGTACAGAACTGGCCTGTTGTCAAAGCAGAAAATGTTTCTGCACTTCAGGAGTATGCCTTGTTCCTCCGTGGATGCAACAACGCCATGGCTGATCTTCAGGACATGAGAGAACTGGACATGTCTGCCAATCTCAAACTCATTCTGTCTAAACTTCCTTTTAAATTAAGGGAACGATTTAGACTCACTGCATATGTCATCCGTGAGAAGCAACATCGCAGACCACGTTTCAAAGATATTGTTCGCTTTGTAGTACATCAGGTCAAACTCTTGTCTGACCCAGTATTTGGAGATATACAAACACCAGAAAAAAGGATGTATGTCAAAGGAGATGTGTCTATGGTCAAACCTAACGTGAGGAGAGAGAACTTTGCTACAAACATTTGTGCTGTTAACAAACAACACCAATGTAAGGAAACAAATGAAATTAATCAAAGAAACATCAGCTGTTTGTTCTGTTCACTACATCAGTGTTTTTCAACCCTGTTCCTCGGGGAACACTGTCCTGCATGTTTTAGATGTTTCCTGCTCCAACACACCTTATTGAAATTATCGGCCAATCATCAAGCTCTGCAGAAGCCTGACGAGGAGGCATTCATTTGAATCAGGTGTGTTGGAGCAGGAAACATCTAAAACATGCAGGGCAGTGTTCCCCGAGGAGCAGGGCTGAAAAACACTGCACTACATCACTCTGTGAATGACTGTCCAAAGTCCATGAAAATCAAACACCATGAAAAAATGAACTTCTTAAAGGAAAAGGAAGCTTGTTTTAGGTGTCTGAACACTGGGCATTGGAGCAAAAACTGTGACAAGCACATAACCTGTGAAAAATGTAAACAAAGTCACCCAACAGCCTTACACATCCATGTTAAAAAGGTGGACAAGTCAGTGAGCACCAGGGACACATGTGGCAGTGAACCTGAGCCAACTGTAAATATCACGCTTATATCAGCCGAAACCTTTCCCAAACAGGGGCCGGAAACAACGGAATGCTGTCAATTCTACCAGTTCAGGTAAAAGCAAAAGAAGGTAATAAAGTCATTCAAACCTATGCATTTTTGGACAATGGGTCAACATCTACATTTTGCTCTGAAGGTCTAATGCGAAAGCTGAACCTGAATGGAAAAAGATCAAAAATATGCTTGCTTACAATGAGTCCCAAAAAAGCTGTGTCAACATTCATTGTAAGTGGCCTGGAAGTGTCTAACCTTAATGGAGAAAGGTGTCACAGTCTTCCAGATGTTTACACTCAAAAAACAATGCCAGTGAACGCTTCAAATACAACCAACACTGAATTCCTCAGAAAATGGCCGTACCTTGATCACATTCACATCCCAGAAATCCCTGCTGAAGTGGTGTGGTTGATTGGAACCAATGCTTCTCAATTGCTGGAACCATGGGAGGTTGTTAATTGTCGAGGAGACGGACCCTTTGCCATTAAAACCCTATTGGGGTGGGTTGTAAGTGGCTCATGTAAAGGTTGGAAAAATGATGACTGTCATTTTATCTCTGTGAACCGAGTGTCTGTGGAGCCACTAGAGCTGCTATTGGAAAAGCAATACGAGTATGACTTCAATGAAAAGGATGCTGAGGACAAAATGGATATGTCAAGAGAGGAGGCAAGATTCATTGAAATCATGGAGCAATCTGCAAGTAATTCTGATGATGAATCTATCTCATCAAGTGGATCCAAAGGAAGAGGAAATTCAGGCTCCCCTGACTCTGGATTGAGTTCTGGATCTGGTAGTGATTCTGGATCAGACTCATCAGCAAAAGACAACAGTGATAAAATGGCATCAGACTATGAACCCAGTCGCAAAATCAAAAATAGAAAGCCCCCAACCAAAATGAATTTTCACAATGGGAAGAAAAGTAGTACCCAGCGGAAGAAAGTCAAAAGGTGTTCTTCTAAGGATAAGGATAACAGTTACAAGAAGGTGGCGTCAGCTGGACCACGGCGGCAGGCCACAGTCAACATCAGCTATAAAAAGGATGAGGAGCTGAAGAAGGCTTACTCAGATGACCTGGTGGAAGTTCTGGGTGAAGACGTCTCAAGATGAGTTTGAAACACTGGAGAGAGTGATGGATAGCAGGATAGGAACGACCGGCGGAAAAAATGCCTTAAACTATTTTACAATATACCTGTGGCTATAGGTATCGATAAGCACAAGCGCCCTGTGTTAAAATGTCAAATATGTAGAGAGGCGTTACCCCGCACCCCCGAGACAACCGATACGGGGCATCTTTGCTACATCCAACCCCTTCCGCACGAGCTAGAGCACAAGGACAAAATCATATTCTATGATTTTGAGACGTTTGTTGATGATAAACACACGTACATTCCCTTTCTAGTCTGTACAAAGACGCTGTAAGGAGAAGAGTGGTATGCTTTTGGTCTGGACTGCGTAACAGTTTTCCTCACACATTTTAGGAGACCTTGTTATCAAGACTCTACATTTATAGCCCACAGAGGATTTGACGGCTACCTGATTTTGAGAGGTATGGTGCAGTTGGGCATAGCACCCTCTATCATCATGCAGGGGAGTAAAGTTCTCTGTTTTGAAGACCCTGATTTCCGATTAAAATACATTGACTCGCTGTCCTTTCTCAAGGGATATTTTCCTCACAAATTTAGTTCAGAGGAACATTTAAATTACGCCGGAAAATACCCTCCCATGAACAATTACGCTGTAGAACGCATGACGAGTGTCGAGCGGGACAAGTTTGAGGCGTGGTATCAGAAAGCGAGCCGAGGGATCTTTGATTTTCCAAAACAAGCGGTACATTACTGCAGAAACGACGTCGACATTCTCCACACAGGGTGTATCAAATTTAGAGAAGAGTTTATGCGTGAGACGGGCGTTGATCCTTTCAGCCGTATCACCAAAGCCTCAGCCTGCATGAAGGTGTTTGTGACAAATTTTCTTAAACAACGCTCCCTAGCCATACCTTCGCCCGATAACTACACGCGCCAGTGTAAAAAATACTCCTTAGCCAGCATTCAATGGCTAGAATGGGAGTCTCACCACCGTGGTCTTTTCATTCAGCACGCTTTAAACACAGGGGTAAAGCGGATGGGGTCATACTTTGTAGACGGGTTTGCTCAAATTGAGGAGAAAGTGTACGTCTGGGAATTTCAGGGGTGTTTTTATCACGGATGTCCGACGTGTTTCGAACCCAGTGCCGTATGTCCTTTGACAAACACTCCTTATGAGGAGTTGCACAGGGCTACCGAGGAAAAAATACAGGCGCTAAAGCGTAATCACAAAGCCAACACGATCGTCATAAGAGAGCACGAGTGGAATGAGATGAGAAAATCACACCCGGGGGTAATAGACTTTCTCAAAACTCACAATTTTCCCGAACCTCTTATTCCACGACAAGCTCTTTTGGGGGGTAGAACGAGCGCCTTCAGGCTGAGGTACACAGCGGGGGTGGGTGAGCGTGTATTATATGCGGATGTCACGTCTCACATATCCGTACGTCAACAGTGCATTTCCTTATCCATTGGGACACCCCGTTATCATTCACACCAATTTTGGCGACGTCCAAAACTATTTCGGCCTGATTAGAGCAGTCGTTCACCCTCCCCGAGGTCTCTATTTCCCATCGCTACCCTACAGAACGGCTAAGGGTAAACTAGTGTTTACACTTTGTCGCACATGTGCTGAAAACAATAACCAGCAGGGATCTTGCGAGCATGATGAGGAAGCCAGGGCGCTGACGGGGGTCTGGGTTACAGCTGAATTCAACAAAGCTCTTCAGCTGGGGTACAGAGTCGGTAAGATTATGGAGGTGTGGCACTTTGAGGAGCAGAGCAGTACCATCTTTACGCGTTATGTTCAAACTTTTCTGAAGGGGAAGCAGGAAGCTTCAGGGTATCCTAAAGAAGCCGTAGATGCGGAAAGCAGGGAAAAGTACATTCAAGAATATCGTGAAAATCAGGGAATACAGCTGGATGCTGCAAAAATTGAGGTCAACCCAGCCAAGAGACAAATGTCAAAACTCTGTTTAAAGAGCCTTTGGGGAAAGTTTGCAGAGAGGCATAATAGAACTCAGACCACATGGTGAGAAAAAGTGAAGAATTTTTTGACTTTGTGTTTTCAGGAAAGTACCAGGTTGAATATTTCTCCTTTCTCAACGAGCAAATTGCTATGGTGCAGTGGAAATACAGCAAGGGTTGTGTGGTGCTTCCCGGTAGTGCAAATAATGTATTTATCGCCGCTTTTACCACCGCTTACGCACGCTTGAAAATGTACGGTTACCTAGAGAGGTTGCAAGAGAGAGTTCTTTACACAGACACCGACAGTTTAATCTATACGGTGAGAGAGGGAGAGGCTCCTCTGGAGATGGGGTCCTATTTAGGTGAGTTGACGGACGAGTTGGGGGGAGACAGCATTCATGAATTTGCCTCCGCCGGTCCAGAGTTACGCCTACCAAACTTGCCAGGGTAAAAAAACGGTGCTGCGTGCCAAAGGAATCACTCAAACTCGCGAGTGTTGCGAGGGGGTCAACTTTGACAGCGTTAAAGATCTGGTGGAGGGATATCTAGAGGGAGAAAAGACGGGAGAGATATACACCCCTCATCAAAAAATTGTTCGTGACAAAAGGGGCTTCCTTTTAAAAAACTCTTCATTTGAAAAAAGTTTAGAGTAGTGTATGACAAAAGGCGTCTCTTTCCTGACGGTAAAACTTTACCTTTCGGATATT
>CAVMBS020000122.1:0-14471 GCA_963678695.2 Diplodus puntazzo
TTTTAAATCTTGGTGAGCTCAGAAGTTTTTCCGCTCGTCATCTTGTTTGACAGAGTGAATACACAGATGTTGAATTTGTACAGTAGGTACTACTCAGGAAAATGTGGGCTTGGCCCTTCCAAATGTAGAAATATATAATTTAGCTTTCTAATTGTCTCAGCTGGTGAGGCACTGGGCTAACTACGATTCTCAGCTGGACTGGATAAAGATAGAAATGGACGTGGTGGCTCCCTCCAGAACCAAACAGGCTCTTTCTCAGATTCAGGTTTCAGAAATATCAGCAAAGCCTGAGGAGCCAAGAAATATTTTACAACTACAAACTTTGATGTTTTCAAGTGTGGAGCAGGTTTTAACTGAGGCTCTGTTGTAAAAGAGGAAACACAGTTCAGATTCACAGAGCTGCTCCTCGTCCTGGAGTGACTCACAGCTCCATCAGCCCTCCCTCTTCTTCCTCCTCTCACACAGCAGCTCCACTCTGTCACTATATTTCCTTGTTCCCTCCCCTTCATATCTACAGTCTGTGGATGGGCGTAACTGAGCTGACTGACCTCATTCGCTGCACAAACACACACTGTTCAGATCAGAGCTCAGACTAGTTTCAGTTATCAGGAAGTGAAGCTCAGACGGTCGTTGACACTGAGAGGTGACATGGCGCAGAAAGAAGTTCAGCTGGACCGAGAGACTTTCTCTTGTTCCATCTGTTTGGATCTACTGAAGGATCCGGTGACTACTCCCTGTGGACACAGCTACTGCAAGAACTGTATTAAAGACCACTGGGACACAGAGGATGAGAAGGGGATCCACAGCTGCCCTCAGTGCAGGAAGAGCTTCACACCGAGGCCTGAGCTGCTGAAAAACACCATGTTAGCAGTTTTAGTGGAGCAGCTGAAGAAGACTGGACTCCAAGCTGCTCCTGCTGATCTCTGCTATGCTGGACCTGAAGATGTGGCCTGTGATGTCTGCACTGGGAGGAAACTGAGAGCTGTCAAGTCCTGTTTATCCTGTCCGGCCTCTTTCTGTGAGAAACACCTGCAGCCTCATTATGAAGCAGCTCCTTTAAAGAAACACAAGCTGGTGGAGCCGTCAGAGAAGCTCCAGGAGAACATCTGCTCTCGTCACGATGAGGTGATGAAGATGTTCTGCCGTACTGATCAGCAGTGTATCTGTTATCTCTGCTCCATGGACGAACATAAAGGCCACGACACAGTGTCAGCTGCAGCAGAGAGGACTGAGAGGCAGAGAGAGCTGGAGGGGAGTCGACACAACATCCAGCAGAGAATCCAGGACAGAGAGGAAGATGTGAAGCTGCTTCAACAGGAGGTGGAGGCCATCAATGGCTCTGCTGATAAAGCAGTGGAGCACAGTGAGAAGATCTTCACCCAGCTGATCCGTCTCATGGAGGAAAGACGCTCTGATGTGAAGCAGCAGGTCAGATCCCAGCAGGAAACTGAAGTGAGTCGAGTCAAAGAGCTTCAGGAGAAGCTGGAGCAGGAGATCACTGAGCTGAAGAGGAAAGACGCTGAGCTGAAGAAGCTCTCACACACAGAGGATCACAACCAGTTTCTACACAACTACCCCTCACTGTCAGCACTCAGTGAGTCTACACACTCATCCAGCATCAACATCCGTCCTCTCAAGTACTTTGAGGATGTGACAGCAGCTGTGTCAGAGCTCAGAGACAAACTACAGGACGTCCTGAGAGAGACATGGACCAACATCTCACTGACAGTGACTCAAGTGGATGTTTTACCGTCACAAGAGCCCGAGACCAGAGCTGACTTCTTAAGATATTCACGTGATATCACACTGGATCCAAACACAGCACACACATATCTGTTATTATCTGAGGGGAACAGAAAAGCAACATACACGAAACAACAACAGTCTTATTCTCGTCACCCAGACAGATTCACTGGGTACCCTCAGGTCCTGAGTAGAGAGAGTCTGACTGGACGTTGTTACTGGGAGGTGGAGTTGAGAGCAGGAGCAGGAGTTTATGTAGCAGTCGCATACAAGAATATCAGCAGAGCAGGGAGCTCAGGTGAATGTGTATTTGGATTCAATGACACATCTTGGAGGTTAAATTGTTACACAAACAGTTATAACTTTTATCACAACAAAGTCCAAACTCCCGTCTCAGGTCCTCGGTCCTCCAGAGTTGGAGTGTACCTGGATCACAGTGCAGGTATTCTGTCCTTCTACAGCGTCTCTGACACCATGACTCTCCTCCACAGAGTCCAGGCCACATTCACTCAGCCGCTCTATGCTGGATTTTTGGTTTATGGCTCTGCTGAGTTCATTAAACTCAAATAGACTGAAGTGATTTCAGGGTCAGTGGGTTAAATTGTGTGTTTCATTCCTTCAGACTTGTTGTGTTTCCATCATTGTTGCTGAGAGCTGATTGTTGTGGCATTTCTTCACTGCACACAGATCACCTGTCAATCAAACATTGTGGGCGGTACTTTGCCGCCTTCTTGTTGTTCTGTAAATGTTGGACTTTCTTCAGGCGGCGCTCCTTCCTGTGTCTGTTCAGCCACGGAGGCTCTCGCTGCTGCTGATGACTTCACTTCACATGATCATAATCAATAAGGAGATGCTTCATTATTTGCTTGTACATAGCTGAGATTCTGCTCCAACACACTGATTGTGTGGATGAAGTGAATCTGATCATGAAATCACTGAACAAGAGTGGTTTAACAGACTTTACTGACGGGACGTGTGAACAAACTGAAGCTTTAAATCATGAATAAACAAACATGAACAAAGTCTTTTCTCCTCGTCTTCATTCAGGGTTTCATACAGAGCTGACAGAGAACATGTCAAACTAATATCAGAGTTCATTAGCTGAAGTTTGGATGCAGTACTTGCATTTTACTCCAGTATTTCCATTTTCTGCTCTGTTGTACTTCCACTCCACTACATTCTGCCAACAATGTCATGTCATCATCTGTAACCGCTTATCCATTTCCATGGGGTCGCAGGGTGTTGCTGCTGGAGCCAATCCCAGCCTCATCTCAGGGCGAGGGCAGGGTACTCCCTGGACAAGTCACCAGCTCATCGCAGGGCCCTCACTGATGAGCAACATGGGGTTCAGTATCTTGCTCAAGGACACTTCAACATGCAGCTCAGCCCAGCGCTGGGATTTGAACCAGTGACCTTCCGATCACTAGTCGACCTGCTCTACCCGCTGAGCTACAGCCGCCCTCTGCTAACAATGTAAAAAGAAATATATACAACAAAAACATACAAAATAAAGCAATCTTACAAGGCAGCATGTGATTGCTTGTGAATATATAATGAAGTAACCAACAAAACACACAATTCTCTAAAACTACATTTAAATTTTGCTGAATTATCTGTTAGCACTTCCTGTTAGCAGTGAAGCTGTGGATGTACAGACAACTATCACTGGATCACTGTGATACTGAAGACAACTTAAAAACATGATTTTTCTAAGGCAGGTTCTGCACATGTGAGGAGCGTCCTTTCTTTGAGGTTTTATAAGCAGATTTATAAAGTCCTCCTCTCCTCCTCCTGATGATATAAAGTCCTCCTCTCCTCCTCCTGATGATATAAAGTCCTCCTCTCCTCCTCCTGATGATGATATAAAGTCCTCCTCTCCTCCTCCTGAAGATATAAAGTCCTCCTCTCCTCCTCCTGATGATATAAAGTCCTCCTCTCCTCCTCCTGATGATATAAAGTCCTCCTCTCCTCCTGATGATATAAAGTCCTCCTCTCCTCCTCCTGAGGATATAAAGTCCTCCTCTCCTCCTCCTGATGATATAAAGTCCTCCTCTCCTCCTCCTGATTATATAAAGTCCTCCTCTCCTCCTGATGATATAAAGTCCTCCTCTCCTCCTCCTGAGGATATAAAGTCCTCCTCTCCTCCTCCTGATGATATAAAGTCCTCCTCTCCTCCTCCTGATGATATAAAGTCCTCCTCTCCTCCTCCTGATGATATAAAGTCCTCCTCTCCTCCTCCTGATGATATAAAGTCCTCCTCTCCTCCTCCTGATGATATAAAGTCCTCCTCTCCTCCTCCTGATGATATAAAGTCCTCCTCTCCTCCTGATGATATAAAGTCCTCCTCTCCTCCTCCTGAGGATATAAAGTCCTCCTCTCCTCCTCCTGATGATATAAAGTCCTCCTCTCCTCCTCCTGATGATATAAAGTCCTCCTCTCCTCCTGATGATATAAAGTCCTCCTCTCCTCCTCCTGAGGATATAAAGTCCTCCTCTCCTCCTCCTGATGATATAAAGTCCTCCTCTCCTCCTCCTGATGATATAAAGTCCTCCTCTCCTCCTCCCGGTGATATAAAGTCCTCCTCTCCTCCTCCTGATGATATAAAGTCCTCCTCTCCTCCTCCTGATGATATAAAGTCCTCCTCTCCTCCTCCTGAGGATATAAAGTCCTCCTCTCCTCCTCCTGATGATATAAAGTCCTCCTCTCCTCCTCCTGATGATATAAAGTCCTCCTCTCCTCCTCCTGATGATATAAAGTCCTCCTCTCCTCCTGAGGATATAAAGTCCTCCTCTCCTCCTGAGGATATAAAGTCCTCCTCTCCTCCTCCTGATGATATAAAGTCCTCCTCTCCTCCTCCTGATGATATAAAATCAGGTGAAGTGTCGTAGTCCACAGAACATTTCTGGAGCTTCACAGTAAAACAGAGTTGCAGCATTCTGCTAAAGAACTGAAGCAGCTGCAGACTTGATTTAAAATGTAAATAACAACCAAAACAACATGAAATGACTGGATTTTCATTTGTGGGTGAACTGTTCCTTTAAAGAATAATCAAAATCACGTGTTGTGTGTTTGTGCATCATGTGTAACTACAAATCTACAGACAAATCTGGGTCCAATCAGTTCAGCATTCAAATAAAAACATTCACATGTGTTTCTCGTGTCTTCTGTCAGTTTCTGATTGATACTAACTTATAAGACAGGAAGCTTTAAACTGTCATTATTATGGATTATACATCGACATCATTGTGGAGAAAACTGAACTAAAATCGGTGCAAGATTTCCACAGTTTGAGATTACAGGAAGGTAAAAACATCAGGAGAATATTTAGGTCCAGTTTTAACAAAACACTCCAAGTAGCAGCAACAACACATTATTATTTCAAAATAAGAGTCTGGATCATGGCTCTGTGGATTATATTGGCTTGTAGAGAAGAGTGGTCACATACTTGTTGATATTTTGTCTGACAGACAGAGCGACTGATTCATAATTTCCTCTTGATTTCACAAGTTTGCATGCTGTACTAACAGATTTCTATTTCCTAACTCAATAACTCACTAAACTGACACATTTGTTAAGGGAGTCTGGTGATATTGGGTTACTAGTTCAATGCTTCTACTTCCTCTCCTTCTTGTCCATGTCAGAAGACATCCTGTGGTCGTGGAAAAGATGCTAATCTGGTAGGATTTGATGGGAGATCACTTAAACGTTGTGAAAAATCAACAGTAGAACTCACAGCTGTGTTTGACAGTGACAGTCAGATCATTTCCACACAAACAATGTGAAGAGAACTGAAGGGATTGGGACTCAACAACAGTGTAGCCTTAATAAAACCACCTAACAGTGATGCTAATCTGAAACAAAGGCTTCAGTTTGCTATGGGGTTTGTTATGATCTGAGGTTGGTTCAGTTGGTCGAGTTGAGGTTCAGCGACATTATGTGCCCAGAAATTAGGTCAGCTGAGTACCTGAATATACTGTTGGGACTCACAGATGAAGTCGTTCACTGTGGATTTTAAAATGGACTCTGAACTGAACTCAGTTCCCCAGAATTCCAGTCTTCACACCGAGGTGTACAGACTGGTGTAGAGACCCAGCCTTGAGCTACTATTACTCAGTGACAGACCCCCCTCGGACCAGATAGTCAAACTCCAGCTCCTTCCTTTGACCTCTCTTCTCCACCTCTCTCCCCACGGGGCTGCCTGCCCTCAAGTCCTCTTCTCCTGGATTCTTCTGGGCCTAAAAGCTGCTGAGAGCTGCAAGATACATTTCCAGCAGACCCAAAGAACTTCTCCTCACATCAACGACGTCAGGATCTGCTAGTACCCCAGCTCAGTTAACACCAGCAGCTATGAACCAAAGCTTACCAGCTAACTCCACAATCTGAGGAGCATGAAGTAAGTTAGCACTGAGCTGCTATCCTGCAAAAGGAAAGGAGCGACCAGTTTCCTCCACCTGCTGTCTTTCATCAGACATTGCACAGCAAACAGCACTGTTCAACACTGGGATTCCAACCTTCTGCTGCCTGGCTCATCAGCCAAGGAATCATCAGCACCTTTCTCTTCAAAGAAAGGCAACGTTGCTTAGATAGCACACAGCCTAGCATAGCACGGCTAAGCACAGGACTTTAAACTCTGGTTGATGTGATGCGCATTTGTTCAATCTTTGTGTTTGTTCACTGTTTGGGTGTTATTGTGATCTCAGGTTTGGTTATTGGTAGCTTGCACACACACACACACACACATACACACACACACACACACATACACACACACACACACACACACACACACACACACACACACACACTGTGAGGACGTCACCTGGACATCACTAGCGACCGTTTAAAAGTCGTTGAAAACATTTAGAGATAAAGACACTGAAGGTTTTGTTGGATAAAAATAACACGGGCAGTTTTAATAGCTCATATAGTTTATGATGACTATCAGAGTGTGATCAGTGTCATCAGGGCTGAATTTATACCAGATCCTGATGGAAGAGGATCGAGGACCTCCAAGATCTGGACCAGCGCCATTTCATTCAGCATCTGGCATTTATCACCATCTGCTAAATGCTGTGTAATATTTAAACACTAACAAGGACAGGAATTAAATATTACACAGCATTTCTCTGGTAGTGAAAGAGGATGTTCCTGATCCTGATCAAACAGGTGCCGGTGACAATCTGTCAGGTCCAGGATTTAGCTAGAACTAACTTTAATGGCTCTTATCAGTGTCACTGAGCACACACTGAATCGGTCCTCATAAACTCTATGAGCCGTTTAAAGCTCATATAAATGCTTTTCTACTTCAAACATCTGTGTATTCACTCTGTCAAACAAGATGACGAGCAGCTAAAATGTTCATCAAACTGAGAAAAGATGATCAACTTTGACAAAACACTTCTGAGATCACCAAGATTTAAAATCTTAGATTTTGGAGGGATGAGATGAAATATCTTGTTTTTAAGTAATTCAGTATTTTACATCTTTGAATTTTTACTTTTTGTTCTTCAGTTAGTCAGGAAATGTTTACATGTTGCAATTTCTAGATAATGTAAAGCCAGATATTTTTATTTTTAACTAAAAAAACATTTTTCCAAGCAGCATCATAACAAAACTTCTTTAGACGTCTGTGACTGAAGTTGAAATGAAGTCTAACATTATATTGTAAGAACTTTCATTCTGAACCCTGTCAGGACCTGAACATCACTAGTGAACATTTAAAAGACCTCAATGAACTTTTATTCTGGATCTTCACTGGACGTCTTTTAAAGTCGTCAAAGACGTTGGTTTGTTTCTGATCAGTGAGTTTGTTTAATGAACGATCGTCACACTTGGAACTGAACCAACACAGTTTATCACGTTAACCCTCATTTAAAGTTCACACCCACTTGTCTCCATCTTTTCTCTTTTTTCTCACCTGCTGCTCTATAAGAACGGCTGCACCAACACCCTCACCATCCAGACCATCTTCATCATCCAGACCATCTTCATCATCCAGACCATCTTCACCATCCAGACCATCTTCATCATCCAGACCATCTTCATCATCCAGACCATCCAGACCATCTTCACCATCCAGACCATCTTCACCATCCAGACCATCTTCACCATCCAGACCATCTTCACCATCCAGACCATCTTGACCATCCAGACCATCTTCACCATCCAGACCATCTTCACCATCCAGACCATCTTCACCATCTCTGACTGCAGCCATGAACCTGTCAGGTCCTCTGCTGTTGCTGCTTCTCACTGGTAAGATAAGAACTGACAATATGCATCCATGAAATGATCTTTACGTCTCTTTCAGGTCTTTTTTAATCCACCACTTATCTATCAGTGTTGTTCCACTGTTTCATGGATGTTTCTGTTCTGCTGATTTGATCCATATGCGGTTATTGAACAAGTTAATAATGTAGAATCTTGTCTAAATAACTAAACTATGTCTTGCTTTGTGGCACGTCAGCTAATATTAAGCAAGCCAGGTGGCAAACAAAGTGAATGCAAGCCAGGTAAAGTTAATGGTAACTGACAGTTTTCTAGAAACATCCACTGATTTTGATATTATTCAACATGATCATTATTCTTTTTGTTAGGAATGCCAAAAAGGAAGAGGCAGCAGAGGATTGACTTCTTTTTCAAGTCAAGTTGTCATGTAAGTGGAGTTATGTGACAGGAGGGAAACAGAAAGCTAGCTTTCAACCTGATGCACTAATTCAAGATTATAGTAGTACATTCAAATTCTTCCATTAATGCCATGTAGGTGTTTATTTACGTAACTTAAATCTGTTTGTTGGAGCTTAAAACCTTCTTTTCAATGAAGAAAATCTCTTACATCAACTCATTCCTGCTCTCAGAAACTAGAAAATAATAGAAATTAAGACAATGAAATGCAATAAAACTGAGGAAAAGAGGAATAAAAATATGTAGAGTACAATAAAGGCTGAGATGAAAGTTTAGTTAAAACAGATTAGAACAACAAAATATATGTAAAATAATTAATAAAACGCAGATAAAAGAACAACAAAAGAAAGGAATGTTTCCTAATCAAAATCAAGGCTGTAGAGGTTTGTTCTAAGTTTACCTGAAATATTTCAACACTTTCATGTTCAGGAATATTAATATTGAGTTCTTTATGTAGGATGTTTAAGAGGAAGGGAATCCCAGGAGTCAGGACAGAGGAGAGCGAGGAGAAGATGAGGGAGAGAAAACAGTGTTCTTGCAAATTTCACTCACTCACACCTCTTTAATAAAACATATACATGAATTGCTTAATACCACGGTATGTGATTGCTTGTGAATATATAATATCTTGAGTTAAAGAGTGTTGTACTATAATGTACATTTTGAATGCAATATTATTTGCATGTCATAGTGAAGAAAATCTAGAAGTGCATTGCATTAGTTTTGGAGACTGAAACAGGGGCCAAAGGTGGTTGCGGTGCTCATGTGCTACACCTAGAACCCTCCCACATTTAAAACTGTTGCTCCACCCCTGTTTCTGTGCCTCAGCAGCCTGTGCGGTCAGCGGCCAGGCGCAGCTGACTGATCTATGGCAGTTTGAGAAAATGATCCGGTGTGTTCAACCTGGTGTTGACATTTCAAAATACGCCGACTACGGCTGCTACTGCGGCGACGGTGGAACTCCTGTGGATGAAGTGGACCAGTAGGTTGTTTTTCAATCAGCATTTTAAAAGCGACATAAATGTGGGATTTTCTCAAACTTGCACTCTTTGCTTCTGTGTTCAGGTGCTGTAAACTTTTTGATGAATGCTACGGAGCACAAATGAGTGATCCTGAATGCCAGAGTTTCTCTGAGTTTCCATTTTTTAGTAGGTATGACTTCACCTGTTCAGGAGGCCAGCCCACCTGCTCAGGTAAGACTGAACCAGGATGCTTTAACTCAGCAATTTAAACATCAAATTTGAGGTGTTTTTAAACACTTTGTGGTGAAAATCTGCAACGATGCCGGTGATAACTTGACATAAGGCTTGATATTAAAGGATCAGTTCACTTCAGAATCAAAATGAATATCTGACCTGTTACGTTATTCCAAGAGTACCCATCTGCAGTCAAGATGGCCGACAAGGGCGCCGCCATATATCCAATCCATACCGGAAGTCCCAACCGGAAGTTGTGGTTACTCACCAAAATAAAAGCCGCCATTTAACCGATCCATACCGGAAGTCCCAACCGGAAGTTGGTCAATCACCAAAATAAAAGCCGCCATTTATCCAATCCATGCCGGAAGTCTCAAGCGGAAGTTAGTTAATCACCGAAATAAAAGCTTAAAAAACACGTACACCATAGACTGTATGGTTAACACATAACATGATTCTATGCATTTTGTGCATTTACATGTTGATCGTAACGGTATAATTGATTAGTTAATTGTCTCGCCACGACTTTACTCAGTAGTTAGAAGCCTATAATAATCACTAACTTATAATGTTAACATTTCATGGATTTAGCTTCAATATCAACGTTATGAATAAAAATGTGAATATTATGCTTGTGTGGTGGTGATGGGGGCACACACACACACACAAACAATAGGACTGCAGAATAACTAAGAATAAATAAACTGAATTCTCAAATTAAATAGAGAATTGGTAAAACGGTCACAACAAATGTCATACTTACTATCAAATTAGTACATGGTAAATGTTAATTTATGCTACTGTTTCATTGATTTACAATTAATATTGATTGTAAATATTAATATTACGGTTATTAAACACAAATACAATGTTTGTGTGTGTGTGGGTTACACACCCTAACCCTAACCCTAACCCTAAAACAGGAAATGATATGGGCCAACTACCACTGTTCAGCTATTAAACACCAAGTCCTGACCACCATTACCCATTAATCTCAATGTCCCAATTCAAAATGTTGCACCGTAATTGCATATGAAAAACAATACAAAGGGATCTACCATGTTAAATAAAGTTTACTTGACATTTAATTTATTTTCATTAATTGCATATATTAGGAATTGAGGAAAACATCAACACTTAGCCTATAGAGACAATACAACACTTATAACATTGAATGAAAAAATGCAATAGGCTACTGCTGTTACATGACTTTTCCTAAAAGTGTCTGTATTTTAACTTGGAATAGTTTTTTATATAAATTACACAAAATATGATATATTAACCTGTTTCGGCCATAAGCGGTCAAACTGACCGCACAGCACTTTGCGGGTTTCATTGTTCCATTTTTTCGCGTGGTTTGCTGCTTTCATTGTCTCTCTTGTCTCTAACTGTGTCAGCGGTCTCCAGCTGTGTCTCTTTGTGAATTTACTCGTGAGTTAATAATTATATAGTTGTATTAAATAGCTTGTTTGGCACCATGGGCAAACAAAAACGGGAGTTCTTCCCTCCATGAGACAGCGAGCGGAACTGTTCACTTCACGAAGGTGCTGAAATGATCCGACTCTGACTGTGTACCAGCCAAGGAAGAATGTCTGCATCCTGAGCACCTGCACACAGGTGTGGACACCTTCAGTGGGGCGAAGGCAACACCACAGTCTGATTACTACAACAACACCAAGTACGGCGTGGACGTCCCGGACCAGGTGCGAGGGCGTACTCCATCAAAGGCGGAAAGATGGCCAGTGACGGTCTTCTATAACATCCTCGACCTGGCTGGGATCAATGCCCGCATCTTATTCAGGGAGCACCAGCAGCAGGAGAGCCCGGAGGAAAGTCCTGCAGCAGCTGCAGAGGAGCTGAGGGCAGAATACATGGAGGGAAAAGCGTCCGCGGCAGTCGGCACAAGGTGGGCAGCAGCGGAAGCGACCACAGCAGCAGCAGCAGACACGGACGCGGAGGCAGTGCCGGTCCGAAAGAGCTGCAAAAGGAACCAAACCTCGGACACTTGAAATGCCACAAGCCCGTGTGTAACTGTGAGGAGAGCGGAGGTCATCTGTAGACTGTGACCAGTGATCAAAACGGCTCTTTGTTTGTTTGAGATCAGCTCGTTTCCATCTTTTTCGGTTATTATATATTGTTTTAACTTATATATTAATATAAAAATCATTCATAATCAAATAAGTTACTTTTATTGTTCTAACTTTTCTCTATTAAATTCTTGTGTAAATATGCAAAAAAAAAAATAACGGTTTACTATGTTATTAATAAATGCATAATTGAACTTGTTAAAATGCTACATTTTAGTGTAATTTCGTTAAAGAAAAATACATCATGACATAATGAATGCATTCATCACTCAATCGGGTATTTACATGAGAGATTATAGAGTTTAAAATCTAGCGGTCCAAATGACGCTACAGCCGTTCAATTAGTTGTGGATTTCCGGCCTTCTCAAGTCCACCTGTCACTTTGGTCGAATCAGAAACATAATTTGACCCAAACTCTTGGGTCGTGTAAAGCGCACTGTTACGCCTTAACCAAGATATAGATCTTTAAGATTAATTGGATCAGATCTGACTGGAATGAATCCGTCACAGTTGCTGGTAAACTGATTCAATTCACCCACCAGGCGCAAGGACACGGGTGCTAATTTCGATCCCTGCAGTGTAATAAAGACATACATTCATTCTTTCCCTGTTAGCCTACATAGTAGGCTATATGATTATCGAGAGCTCTCTCTCTCGCGCTCTTGGTCTGGAGTCTTGCAACGAGGATGGCGCCCGACACTGCAGCACGTTGCCAAGCTTGATAGCAAATGCAATTTTTTTTTTAAAAAAAAAAAGGCACGCTGAGAGAGATTGTTTGGGCTTTTATTTTGGTTTTATATTGGTGATTAACTAACTTCCGCATGAGACTTCCGGTATGGATCGGTTAAATAGCGGCTTTTATTTTGGTTTTATTTTGGTGATCAAGCAACTTCCGGTTGGGACTTCCGGTATGGATTGGATATATGGCTGCGCCCTTGTCGGCCATCTTGACTGCAGATGGGTGCCTCTCCGTTATTTTTCTTATTTTTGTTGATTGTTCTGGTGTTCAGTACCGACACCGACCGTGTTCACTTGGAGCTCAGTACAGTTAGCAGTTAATAATATGCATATTTCACCTTGTTGCTTAAGTTTGTTTGGCTGTAACTGATGTTTTACCTTAAAATCAAGTGAAGTTCCCAAGATTCCAGGGCAGAGTTCATCTGTTCCTGGAGTAGAAAATATCTAATTTTCAGAAAAATATGAATCCTTTAATGCCATGTCAATGTCATGTCTTCAATTTATTTAGTGTTTGTAACATCACAATCTGTATTATGTGTATTTTCTGTCTCCACAGCGACTAGCAACCACTGCCAGGCTGCAGCATGTGAGTGCGATCGAGCAGCAGCTCTCTGCTTCACTCGGGCCAAATACAACCCTGAACACAAGTACATGGATCAGAAACTCTGTGAAAAATGAGTTCACCAACAAAACACACAAGAGAGAACGTTGGATTTCTCTTTAAAGTTTAATTTCTTCATGATTTTTAAGCAAAACCTGATTTAAAAGAAGTTTGATTCTGTAAGAAAATGTTTAACTTGATGAAAAACAGGAAGTGAGATTCTCAGTTTGGATTCCAACCTCTCTGTGTCCTCATGTCTGCAGAGCTTCTGTAGCAGGTTACAGCTGAGCTGATCTCACCATCCAGTCACAGTCTCTTATGATTTTTACTGTTTTATCAGTTAAAGGAACAGTTCACTTAAAAATACAAATCCAGTCATTATCTCCTCCCTCCATGCTGATGGAAAGTCGGGTGTATCTGGGGACTAAAACTTAAAAAAAAAAACAATCATAAAATTCTCTAAAACTACATTTAAACTTTGCTGAATTAGCTGTTAGCACTTCCTGTTAGCAGTGAACCTGTGGATGTACAGACAACTATCACTGGATCACTGTTATACTGAAGACAACTTAAAAACATGATTTTTCTAAGGCAGGTTCTGCACATGTGAGAAATGACTGGATTTTCATTTGTGGGTGAACTGTTCCTTTAAAGAATAATCAAAATCACACGTTGTGTGTTTGTGCATCATGTGTAACTACAAATCTACAGACAAATCTGGATCCAATCAGTTCAGCATTCAAATAAAAACATTCACTTGTGTTTCTTGTGTCTTCTGTCAGTTTCTGATTGATACTAACTTATAAGACAGGAAGCTTTAAACTGTCATTATTATGGATTATACATCGACATCATTGTGCAGAAACTTTGAACCAATATCGGTGCAAGATTTCCACAGTTTGAGATTACAGGAAGGTAAAAACATCAGGAGAATATTTAGGTCCAGTTTTAACAAAACACTCCAAGCAGCAGCAACAACACGTTATTATTATTTCAAAATAAGAGTCTTCTGTATCGTCGGCAACTGCTCCAGTTTCTTGGAGACGTTTCACTTCTCATCCTTCTTCAGTTCTAACTAACTGCGGAGAGCTGCAGGGTTTAAACTCTGTGTGGGAGTGTCCATGTAGAGTCGTTAAGGACACGTGTGGGTCGTCGGTCCAATCAGCCTTCATGTGTGTTGCTAAGTCCAGGTGAGTCCAGGTGTGACTGGCTGTTAAACTGTCTGGGGAGAGAACTCAGTATTACATTGTAGGTGTGTGATCAGTAATGTCTTAGTCCACCTCCTCTGTTTAAAGACGGTCGTTCCAGTTTGACACAGATGGATTCTTTTACTCCTCGTTCAAACCATCTGTCAAACCATTTTGTCTTTAGGATGGACGAGTGTCTGCCTCAGTGTGTTGGCAGCTTTAAAGTGAACCAGGA
>CAVMBS020000123.1:0-14455 GCA_963678695.2 Diplodus puntazzo
GATTTTTATAGTAAAGCATTCACAGTCCCAGTGGGATGTAGTGATCATAATGTAGTGGCAATTGCAAGGAAAAGTAAAGTGCCTAAAGCTAAGCCAAGAGTTGTGTGCAAAAGGTCATACAGGGTTTTTTCTCAGGAAGCTTTCCTGAAGGACGTCAGTAGCATATGTTGGTCAACCATTTATGATGAAAAAGAACCAGATAAAGCACTAGCTGTATTTTTGGAAAAGTTTCAACCAGTCATGGACAAACATGCCCCTGTTAGAAAACTCACAGAGCACCGTAGGTTGACAAAGAGTTAAAAGATCATATGGCTCTGAGAGATAAGGCAAAGGAAAGAGAACAAAAAAGTGGTAATATAAAGGATAGACAGGATTATTGTAAACAGTTGAGAAATTAATCAAATTAACATGCAATAACAAACAACCAGGAATTGATAATATAGATGATAAATTGGTTAGAATAGCTGGTAACTATATAGCAAACCCTATATGTCACATAATGAATATCAGTCTGAAACAATCTATCTTTCCACAGGCCTGGAAAGAGGCAAAAGTAATTCCTTTGCCTAAAAATAAGAAAACATCATCTAGTGGCCCTAACAGTCGTCCCATAAGCCTATTACCAGCAATAGGTAAGATATTTGAGAGGGCAATATTTGACCAAATACAAGAATACTTTTCTGTAAATAATTTGATGGTAGATTTTCAGCATGCTTATAGAAAGGGACACTCCACATGCACTGCATTAGCTCAAATGACAGATGACTGGTACAAAGATTTGGACAATAAAATGATATGTGGTGCGGTCCTGTTAGATTTTACAGCAGCATTTGATGTAATTGACCACAGGCTCCTCCTTGAAAAGTTGGAGACCAATGGATTTGCACAATCTGCAGTTGCTTGGAAGGAAAGTTATTTGAAGCATAGATCACAGAAAGTCTTCTTTAATGGAGATTATTCTGATAGCATGTCCTTAGAATGTGGAATTTCTCAAGGAAGCTGCCTGGGTCCGCTTATGTATTCCATCTATACAAATGATTTACCTCTTGTACTGAAAGATGCAAAATTAACAATGTTTGCTGATGACACTACAGTGTATGCATCAGCAATAACATCCGATGATCTAAATGTCATCTTGAATAGAGAGCTAGATACAGTTGAGAAATGGATTTGTCAAAACAAATTGATACTTAATACAGCTAAAACAAAATGCATTATATTTGGATCAAACCACTCTCTCAGGAGGCAGCCAGAACTAAACCTTACTATAAACAAAACATCTATACAGCAAGTTGAGGAAACTAAGCGCCTGGGCATCTTCCTTGATAACAAGCACTTTGGTCAAAACAAATTGACACTGTTGTACATAAAATGGGTAAGTCACTGGCAGTGGCAATGTTGGAAATACCTCACAGCAAATATGGCAAAGATTGTTTTAAATAACATTGTACTCTCACATCTGGACTATTGTCAGATAGTATGGGCAAGAGCTACCCAAAAAGATCTGAATAAACTACAGCTGGTGCAGAACAAGGCAGCATGCCTTGCTCTGCAATGCCCATACAATAACGGTATCAATAACATGCATTCCTGTCTACAATGGTTAAAAGTAGAGGACAGAGTCAATGCTGCATTACTTTTCTCAATATGGAAAACATTACAGTTTAAAACACCATTATACCAGTACAATCAGTTAAAGCACAATCATGATTCATATACATATGCCACCAGACAGGCAACACAAGGCCGGTTCACGCTTCCTAAACCAAACACCAATTTTTTGAAGCACACAATAGAATATAGATCAATTAAAGTATGGAACTCCCTACCACTGCCAATAACTAAACTCACACACAAACTAACATTCAAAAAGCAAATAAAAAAATATCTTGGAATTTCATATCTGTAAACTAACATATGCACACATACACATGCACACACACATATATACAAGGGTCTAATGTAGGGTAATAGGGTCTATTGTTGTCATTTTTATTTGTTTTACCCTCTTATTTTATTCTTTTTATTTTATTTTATTTTATAACCGCTGTACATTGGAGTTATCTTACACACGTTCTTTGAGGTAGATGACACTCTGATTGCACAGATTTAATGTAAGATTTTGTTGACTTGTCTTGTCTTTCATGTTGAGATTGCAGATTTATGCTTAAATGTACTGGTTTTAAATGTGGACCCCAGGAAGACTAGCGGCGTTCTAGAGCGCAGCTAATGGGGATCCGAACAAATAAACACATAAACAAATAAACTTTACAATAGCGGCAGCTAAGCTAGTGGAGGTTTGATGCCTCGATATATGTGCTGGGACCCTATTTGTACTGTTGCTGAAGTTTGGTGCTGTTCTGAGCATTATTTGTGGCTTTTTGATGGCGGTTTCTTGTTGGAGGCATACTGCAATGTATTATTATCATGCTGTCTTTTTCTGAGGTTGCAAAAACTACGTAAACTAGCGGTCAGCAAACTTGATCTCTCGTACTCTGTGTCACGGTGTGTTAGACCATGGATTAAACTTACACTGGAATATCCCTTTAAGGCTATAAGTTAGCCATGCTAGCTTGCTATTTTGGTGAGTGCAAATAAAAACATTAGAAGGGTATCTCCAGCAATATTACACATAAAAGTGTTTACAGGTCTTGGGGAGTACTACTACATATGTGAAATGTGGTATTAAGCCTTTTGTGGCACAAAACAACAAATTGATGATAGCCAGGAGCGTCAGGCTAGTTTATGGTTGTTTATGTACTGTAGATATCAAACTGAGAGGAAACATACAACTTAATTGTGTTTGAAGAACTAGTCCAACAACACACAATAATGGGGAATGCCATATTGATGGTAAATCAATCTTCTACATGTTTGAGCAATTTGGTGTAGATGGGAAATTGTATGTTGAAGTTATAATGACTTCCTTCTTTATGGCGAAGCATCGAAATGGACCACACCGCCACGCTCACCAGGTATGACGTAGGTGAAAGCTTTTGATAACTTTTCATCTTCAAGGTGTGTGGATGATACTGGCCTTTTATCCGATCGCATGACGGATGCAAGTGGAACCATAATTTTAACATGAATACTATATTTGCATTATAATGACTACAGGAGTGGATGGGCTTATTGTTTCTGTATGACTGGAATTGGAACATCAACATATGACATCTTAATATAATTCTATGCAAAGACCTATTGCCAACCCAGTCCTGCACACTGCACCTGTACCTGGCACTGTTTTTTCGGTGGTTTCTGCTCCTCCTTCTCCTTTTGCTCCTCCTTCTTCTCCTCCTCCTCCTCTTCCATCTCCTCCTCCTCCCTCTCCTGTCCCTCCTCATCTGTCTCTTCCTCCTCCTCACTCCTATGACTGGCATTATCCTGTCCCTCTACATCAACTCCATGACTGAGACTGGCCTTGCCAGGTAATTATAACAATAACAGCAACAAAGATAAACGTTATGGCACTTTTGCAAAGAATTCAAAAATAAAATATAAAAATCAACAAACGCGCCAGACACACACACACACACACACACACACACACACACACACACACACACACTGTAAATTAATTACTCACTTTTATGTATTTTTCTTGAGCGGGTAAAAATGGCTATATATTAATGTAGAAACAGAACAGGAAAACAGGATGTGTAACCTATATATTCAAATAATATCTTTTTAACTTTGAACACAGACTCTCTCCTGAAATATGTTTTCTTTGCAACAAGGAAATTTGTGCGTTTTTCTGGTCAGTCAGTATGGATTTTATTTTTAACTGATAAAGCAGATTAAGGATTTACGCAGGTATGGTGTAACATTGCTGATAGGCTACCTTTAATGTTCTGTGTAGGCTTTACACAATCAGGATTTCTGTCTTGATGTCTTTGTGGCATTTATGTTTTGAGCCCTGTCACTATGTGATCGACAATAAAGTTTTTTGAATCTTGAATCATTAGCTAGCAACATCATCACTAAGTTAGCAAACACACGTCGGTGCTGTGGAACTTCTTCGGAGTAAATGAGACATGAAACACAAGCCATCCACACGGCAATGACGTCATTGATCGTATCGGTGAATTAAGACATTACGGCCGATCTCACAAATTGCACAAAATGCAAAATATCGGCCGATCCGATCGGCGGACAGCCTAGTTCTGTGTGCCCTGAACCTATCCAAAAACAAAAACTAGAGTTCTCAGGGGGCCTGAAATTACAACCCGACCCGTCGCAGCCCGATATATCGGCACTGGGTCTGCTGCTGGGTCCGTGTCCTCACTGGCCTGGCTGACTGTAGCCGCGCTGACCTTCGCCCCTCCACCACTAAAAGCGCTGTTCATATGGCGCATTTGGCTGCATCCTGTTTTAACCGTTTTAATCTTTTTTGCCCTTAATTTTTCTTCTCCTCCCATGTCTTTCTGCAGCTTCTTTCTTTTTAGCATGTTTGCTAATTTGAATTTATCCCGCTCCACTTTCTTTATTCAAACAGGAAAATCACAGTTTAATGACTGACTGAGCGGCTCAAGTTGGGAGGGGCCGCTTGTATCCCCTCTTAATATGCAAAATATTAGACTGACCCAGTCTGACGTTCCACTTTGTGCCACCTGCGGCCGTTTTAGGGGGTAAAAAAAAAAAAAACGTTCCGACCACTGGCCGGTTCGGCCTGGAACAGACCAGCAGTTCGGGAATACTCCCGAACCTCCCAATGGCCAGCCAGCCCCTGCCACCGGCCCACCAGCCCACCAGGGAAATCCCCGGTGTCACCGTACGCCAGTCCGCCCTTGGGTAGGGTTCAAATAGGTATTTTGTTCACCTGGTCATGACACATATGCAAAATGAATTTTGTTAATGTATGTTACACATGAAGTATAATTGATTGATATGCGGCTGACTTCCTCTGTCCAGTGGGTGGCACTATGGATATGACACAGTATTGATGCATAGACGTATGTTTCTACATATGTACATGGGTTGCCACATTACTGCAGCCTGTGACTATCCCTACTGATGTTCCTCTTTACACCTATGACTAACAATGAATCAATTTCCTTCCCTAATTGCACTTTGGGTAACAGTTGTTTACTTTGGTTGGCAGTGAATTGAGTAACTAGCGTAGGATATGGTTGAGATGTGTGAGATACATGTCTGTTCACTTTGAAAAAGAACACAGGAAAACACTGACTCCACGCTGACAGGACCCAAGCTCAGATTTAAACCCAGAATGTAGCACAAATTGTCACAATATTTTGAGTAGTAATATACAGTATTGATGTCTGCTTAGAATTAGACTTTAACAAAGTAAAACTTTTCCAACTCCTTAAGAAACTCTTCCATGTAATAAAAGTTGCATATTGTAACAAGGAGTGCCCTCGTGCGTGACATCATCGAGCTCTCCGTAGTGCCTCTCGGGGTTGCCAGCTCCATACTATCCCATTCCCTTCAATATCTTATTCTGAGTAACACCACATCAAATATGTGATGAATGGCTAGGGGGTCCGAGGTTCACACAACACATCCTTCCAACATCCTCACCCTCACTCTGCTGGCACCAGATTGCCAGTTCCTCTTCCCACTATCAATTATTTTTTGCAATAGCCTTCATGGGAGCATTCAGAATTGCATACTTTTCCTTTTACTATAAGTATGTCATGTACCTGCCCCTACAAAGTACATACTGTTGCATGCATTATGCATACAATGGGGACATACTAGAGACAATAGACAATCTTTTCTGGCATACTAAATAGTATGATATTATGGATATTAGAATGCAGGGATTCTCTAATTTCTGGCATCGGATTTCCAGTTCCTAATCCCACTACCTCTTCGCAAAAACATCTAACGTCTACTGGCACCGGGTAACTAGTCGTCCCCACAGTTTCTTCCTCCCAACAACCTTTCTCTCTGGCTACAGACACCGGGTTCCTCTCACCCCTACCTCTTCCTTGCAGCAACCTCTTCTTCTCCGCCGGGTTGGCACGAGCACCTAGCAGCTAAGGGCTGCAAGTCTCCTAAGTTTGTCCTCTGCAGCCCACCAGCCATCCTTTGTTGCACCATGTACAATTTTGCCATACCCACTTATCCCACTAATAAGAAACATCTGGTTTGCCTTGGCTTCAGAGATCCCTCCATCCAGCAACCTCCTCCTCAACCCTGTCCCATCTTGGCACACCTTTGACAACAAATCCTCACTGGTAAATACATGATCCTTTGACCAAACTCCTCAACCACAAATGATGGCTGGCCATGAAGGCATACTTGTCATGGTCAAGTCCCAACTCATTCCAAAGAGCACTCAGTCATAGAGGTTTCTCTCTCTATAGAGATATTATCTGTCTAACTTACCCAGCTTGTGGACAGGAGTTTGATGATTACGTGACTCAGGTCCTCTATTTCGGGGGCACAGGTGTTTATCACTATCACATTCAGTTCACCTGAAATATAGCAGCACAGCTTCAACAATTTAATCAGGACACCCACTGCCTCAACTACAGTTGCACTGTCATCTGCTCAACCCACCACTACATGAACTATTCCCCTCAAACAACCTGAAACTCAAACCCAACTTCTTTCAGTTGCCTCCCCTCTACTACTCCATCACAGGATGTTATTATAAAAGCCACAAGCTTGTAGCCTCCATACCCTTATCCGAAGGCATGAGCAAAAAGGTAAAACAGTGCTGCAGCTAGGAGGTCGATCCATCTGCAATAAATTAACTCAATGGACCCGTCTGCAGCGTGCCTCAGTGCAGATTCCTGCATGTGTGCTCCTTCCTGAGGCTGTGGCCACCCTTGGCTACCCATTTCCACAACCCAACCAACCACATTTATCAACACCCCGGCCCTGAGAAATTCAACGACATACATTTTGCCATTAACAACTTTAACCTTACATACCGGCTGCACAAATGATTCCTTCAATGTCACCTGAACTTTGCCATGTCAGTCATATTTTCCCCATGTCATGACAGTACCCCCCCCCCCCCCAAAGGGCAGCTTAGAAGGCGTGGAAGGCGTAGGCACAGGCTGGCAGTCTCTGGAGGCCGGCGGCGAAGAAGAAGGCTGGGGCCCACTGGAAACCAGCAGAAGCGGAGTGGGATGGGACCCACTGGAGGCCGGCGGTGAAGACGATAGCCCTCGGGAGTCTGGGGGTGTGGGCTGGGACCCACTGGAAGCCAGCGGCAACGATGGAGGCTGAGGCCCTCTGGAGGTTGGGCCGCCGGCTGGGAAACCCTCCTGGGCCTTGGCAGGGTCACCACCTGAGGACCACTGGCAGGTGTCGACCGGGCCGCCGACTGAGGACCACTGGCAGGTGTCGGCCAGCAAGTGCTGGCTGGGCAACTGACAGTGGAACTGGGGCTCCAGAGTCAGACTTCAGGGGGCCAGGACGTTGCTTTCTTGGTGGGGGCACTTTGTAGGCCTGGCGGGTTCCCCAAAAAGGGGAAACTGAGGAATGGTCCAGGACTAAGCCTGAGGCATGGGCTGGTAGCTGGGCTGTGGCTGAGACATGGGCTGAGGCCAAGGCATGGGCTGGGGTGGAGTTCATTTTACTTGGTCCGTTCATTCTGTCACGGGGGTTAAGGGGAAAACTAAGGAGATAGGAGGTGGACCCAAATGCAGTTACTCACAGGACAAGGATATGGGGGAAACAAAAGCGAGCTTTATTTTTAAAGCTGAATACAAAAACCAAGGGAGCCGGGTACAAAAAACAGACAAAAGGGGACAAAAGGCAAAGTCGCAAAAAAAAAAACAGCAAGACAAAGTAGCAACAAAAAACAGCAAGACAAAGTACAACCAAGAAGCAAAGTTCAAATCAAAAATGCAAAACTCAAAACCAAAACATACCATGAGGAGACTGGAAACAGAACAGACAAAGACTAAATACACAGACACTAATGACAAGATGAGGAACAGGTGAGGAGAGAGGAGGGAGGAGCCCAGGTGAGGTAACGAGTTGGGGAAGCACAGAGAAGAAGACACTGACAGACAGAGGGAGACAAACTGCAACAAGGGAATACACAGGAGAACTTAAAGGACACATGAGGGCATGGAAAATCAAAACAAAAGACACAAAACAAAGGCATGGAAATTAAGTACAGGAAACTACAAGACACAAAACCATAATATCTGAATACAACACAAAGACATGAATCTAGAGTCATGACACCCCAACTGCTGTCACTGGATCTGCCATACCATCATTTCTGACAGTTGCCCTCGATAGCCCATCTAAAGCTGAACGTACCTCTGGAAATGCCTTCTTGCAAACAGGAACGGCATCACCTTTTTCTATGTAACCATTGCTGTTGTTCAAATCCCACTTTGGGCAGCGTATTCCAGCATATTATGTCCACCATTTTTTAATTCAAGATGCATGATTCAGCAAAATCACTATCATCATTTCTGACTCATCTTATTGAGCGGCACTAAAACCCATAACTTCAACCTTGTAGAGCTGCTCCTGTATATCAGCAGCACACAAAACTGATGAACTACCCTTTCACATTACTGCAGTTGTAAATATGACCTATTTTATTGTGGTTTTCAGCTTTGTCAATGCTTTTTCTGTGCTGAGGTGGCGGCCATGTTGGTGACGAGTGTTGCAAGATGATGTAGTTCACTGAGCAGTTTCACACAAAACTAAATTTTATTTTACGGTCTTTTAACAAACAGCGACTTTACTGACTTGAAAGATTATCTTTTAAATTCACAAACAATATATGTTTAACTAATGGCACAATTCAAGCAGGATCAAAAATATATTTGTCTCTTCACAGGATTTAATCATGGATATGATCCTCCCCAGTTCAGTTAAAGTAAATAGCCTTTGTGTGTCACGCTCTTTAAAGGCACCTCCATGGTATTCACTGAACTGAACACACTTACATAAAAAAATACGCGTTCAGATGCTATTGCCCCCTGAATTGGATTCTGATTATCTCTAATGTGGAGAAAGAAAAGTCTGACAAACACCGTCCACTCGTGATAAAAATCATCAAAGCTGATTAGCAACAGAAAAAGTGTCTCATTAAAACTAAATGTTTTAAGCAATTACAGGTCAATTTAAAACATTTCTTGCTTAGACTCACTCAGAGAAATATGTTACAGATGAGTGGATTATTTTAAAAAAAGAACAGGATTATGATTGTGAGTTGTGCACCTTGAGGTTCATAAAGAGGCTATACTAGAATGTAATGTTGACCACCTGATGTTTAGTCTGTTTCTTTTCCTCTTTTAGTATTGGTCCATCTTTTTTGTTTATGGTATACCGAATTACTTACAGGCAGACCACAGCCATTTCTATCGGCACAGAGCAGATTGAGTCAGACAGGAACTCAGACAGAACAGCATAGTGCGTCTGGTGAATTTTCAAAATAAAACAATTGGGGCTGACTCAGGATTTACGGCCCATCAAAGTCAATAATATTAACACTAAACACACTTGAAATGGACAAATAACGAAACGATTTTAACTACGTAGCCTACTCAACAACAGTAGAAGCATAACAATCAGGCAGAAAGGATGAAATAAATACAATCTGCACAAGTCAACAACATCAGACGGCAATGAAATGTTCCTGGTGGGATATAAAGTAACAGCAACAAAACATTGGCACACACCACGTAACAGAGACATGCCCGGTCGAATCAAGGGGATAGGTTCTATTTTCTTAGCTTAATGGAATGACATGTTTCAAGGAAAAAAAGACAATTTTGATTACCTTTGTGCTTCTTATTCTGTTAGCTTAATGGCATGTCATGTTTCAAGGAAAAAAAAGACAATTTTGATTACCTTTGTGCTTCTTATTCAGTCTTTCCATTCTTTTGTAGTAAAGTAATACCTTTTTCCATCTGTCAGTGTGATCAACTGACTAACAGTTAATTAATACTATAATAAACAGTAACTTACAGTTTATTAATACAACATAATATGCAAAAACACTTCATTAATATAACAATAAGCAATAACGAACAGGTCAATAATACAATAGTAAGCTTTAACTCACAGTTCATTAATACAGTAATAAGCAGTAACTAACAGTTCATTAATACAATAATTAGCATTAACTAACAGTTCATTGATACAATAATAAGCACTAACTACCATTTAATTCATTTTTAAATTTTTGGTTATATTTGCTAAAATTGTCATCATGATCTGACCGTAGAATAAGATACAGGTCAGCTGTGTAAAAATCCACTGTCTGTGGCTCCACCCAGTGGCCCTAATTTGATTTGCAAGAATCCACCACCACACAACCAATCAGAGCCAAGGGGTATGTCCAGTGTTGGGAAAGTTCATTTTCTACATGAACTAGTTCAAAGTTCAGTCCACAAAATTTGAAATGAACTAGTTCAGTTCATAGTTCATAATTCAAAATTGTGAACTAAGTTCACAGTTCCAAAAATGAACTAGTTCATAGTTCTTTTTTTTTCAGTATTTTGCTGCGAGCTATTGTTTTTCACACAGCCCATATAGAACCACAGACAGCTATTATTTTTATCAGTTTTAACACTGAAACTGCAGATCTCCCACAATATATTGAAAACCAGGTTGTCCAACTGCGGCTGGGAAATGAAGACAACGGAGCCGCTACTGTACGCCGTTAACCCGTTTGTGCCCAGATTTTTTTCGGAGTTGTAACGCATATCATTTTATCAGTTGAGTCCCTCTGAATCATGTTATGTATTTATTTTTTCCATTTTGTATTTTGTTTCGAAGAAAATAGCATTTTTATAACCGGCAACAATTGTTGCCAGTGGGCACACAGCTTGTCACTAGGTCAAATGTCACGTAATAATAATATAGAAATAATAATAATAATAATAATAATAATAATAATAATAATAATACTATAGTAATAACAAAGTCATAATATAGTCATAATAAACAATAACAAAAAGATGGAGGGGGGGTGGGGGGTGTAAAACAAAAAAAAAATATGTAAAACTGTACATGGATACCAATGGATATTACCATCCCAGGAAGGTAGCTAATGATCATGGTTCAAACCTTGGTTCCCCCTGTATAAAATTCAAAACAACAAACAATTTGAAGTAGTTTTTTTATTTATAAATAACCTTTGTATCAGATATACATCTCAGCAGTGGCGTGCACAGACTTTTCAAAGGGCAGGGGCGAAAACACAGTGCGTTCTCGCCACCGAAGAGGGCACTTTAGCGTGCGTTTTGGCTCCCAAGAGGATGCTTTAGCGCGCATTCTTGCCACCCAAGAGGGCAGTTTATCATGTTTTAACCAGCCAAGGGGGCAGTTTATTGTGTTTTGCCAAGCAAGAGGGCACTTTAGCACGCGTTTTGGCTCTCAAGAGGTCACTTTAGTGCTTGTTTTGGCTCCCAAGAGGGCACTTTAGTGTGTGCTTTGGCTCCCAAGAGGGCACTTTAGCGCGCATTTTTGCCACCCAAGAGGGCAGTTTATCATGTTTTAGCCAGCCAAGGAATAAGTTAATTATGAGCAATCCTGCAGACAGTGTTTTCCTTTAGTTAGCGACAAGCTATGTGCCCACTGGCAACTTTTGTTGCCACTCACAGAAATAAGCCCATGAACAAAAAAATATTCATCCCAGGTGGGCAAAGTTTATACAAAAAGGTCAGATTCTTCCCATCTGGATCGTCACTGACCTTTTCATAAAATTGTTTGAAGTAATCATACGAAGATGCCGTATTAATGGTGCGGCAGAGTAGGGCTGGGTATTGTTAAGAGCCTCACGATTCGATTCAATTCCGATTCTTTAGGTTGCAGTTCGATTCAATATCAATTCGATTCAATATTGATTTAAATGATTCGTATTGATTTAGTAATAATTCATTAGAGTACCTGTTGATAATTTTTAGATTCCAAAAAGTAATCTTGAATTATAAATCTTTCCTCTAGGAAGTTCTAGTTCGAAATGTAAACAAAGGCACACGATGTGTTTAGATATAGAATAGTGCAACTATAGTTAAAGTGAAACTCTCACCAAAAAGCAACCGAGGCTTTATTTTTGATTGAATATGGATCAAACCTTCGTGTACATGCATGATTACGATGAAAGACGCACTTTTAAGATTTAAGTTTTTGGGCAGGCTAATTTTCAGTGGGGTGCAGGGGCACTTTAGCGCTAGCATCAAAATCGCTATTTTTAAAACAGTAAGAAGGCTCGACACTACATAAAACTTTGCTCGTAGTATCACCAGAGTCTCTACACATGAACACGAGCATTGAGAACATTGTTTGTGTACGCAGAGTTTACTGAAAAGAAGGTTTTTGAACTGCTCACCATAGGAGCTAGATCTCTGGCGCGCCGCCGTCATGCCAGACAAAGAGTGTCGATCCCCAAGTGTAACCTAAGGTAGGCAGGAGAGTAAAAGTGGACTGCTCTTCAAGCGTGCCTGTTAGGTCGCATTTTGAGATTTTGATGCAAGCGTGCCAGTGCCCCGTGCACCCCATTTAAAATTAGCTTGCCTGAAAACGAAACTATGGTGAGTCTTAAAAGTGCCTCTTTCGTCATAATGATGCATTTACACGAAGGTTTGACTCATATTCAATCACAAGTAAAGCCTCGTTTGCTTTTTGGCGAGAATTTCACTTTAAGCTTAAGCACTTTAAGTGCCATTGTTTCTGGGACTGCATGGTACATTTTTGTCTGACATAAACAGACATGATCGCGGTCCCTCCGCCCCCCGGCTAGACACGAGGGGGTAAAACGTTGACACTGAACCACCCTCTCTCCCCGGAGGAGAGTGCTACCCGCGGGCGCATGGTGCAGCGGCCAGGGTGAGACCAGCTGCAATGGGAGTTTACAGAATCCGAAACAGCGGTGCGCCAGACATCGGCTACCCATCTGCGCAGCTCTGCCAGTGTTTCCGCGGCGCATCACCCTCCGACCCTCGAGCGTGGGCGCGGCACTTCCAGCTGCTGGAGGCGGGGACCGAGAGGCGTCGGGCGAGGGACAGCGGGTGGTGGGGGCCGCTGCTTGCCTGAATCGATTCAGAGGATTTTCTGAATCGATATGAAATTGGGAAAAAATATATTGCAATGCATTGATGAATTGATATTTTTACCTGCCTCTAAGGCAGAGTCTGAGGTAGTGCTGCGGCCTTCATTTGTTTTTGCCTTCATGCTTCGCATTTTGATGATGCATGCGGCAGTGCGGCTCTGTGGTGGCTGGTGTTGCCAGATTGGGTGATTTTCTGCTACATGGCCTGTTTACGGTGTGTTTTAGCCGGTTTACCTGGAACATCTGGCACTCTCTTGAACGAAGTAAAACTCTGAGAGTTTTACTTCATTCTGGCGTTCACAAACGCCAGAATGAACGCGTTCACAATAACGTTCATCAGGCAGAAATGCAGTACGTTCAGCTCACGTTTGCCCAAAATATGAACGAGTTCACGAACGATCGTTCACTGAGCGCGTTCAGGCACAACACTGGGTATGTCTGAGAAGTGTCAGTCATTCTTGTGCATACGCTGCTGGCAGCCCCCCTCCCTCACACAGTGTGTACTGGGCAGTACCCCTCTCCCAAGCAGGCGCAGTGCCTGCTTTTACCTGGTCAGATACATTCAAGCTCAAACTCAAAGTGTAAACAATGGCGGAGAACAGACAACAACAACAGGACGAAAAATGCCCCACCATTGCCCACGTCAAAAAAAAAAATAAGAAGACTGACGAAGAAAGCAGTGGAAAAGAAAGAATTGGACCATGCCAGAGAGAAAACAAAGATAAATATCTGAGCGTCATTTAAGAGGTGGAGGGAGCTGCGGGAGTTGACCGCTATGCTGTTGGACAAGTAAGGACCCCTGCTTGACAAATGTTCTTCCTCAGCAGAGAGGAAGAAGGAGGGACCTGGGAGCTGTTCTCATTCAAATATTCTGGCTAAGTCCACTTTTCCAAAACTCCAGACTGCAGCTTTAATTGATATATTAATATAATAGTTTTTCTAGATGCTTATACAAAGATAATGATTGTCCACATAATTGTGCATCTTCCAATTCATGACTTATTTTTAGTAAATTTTGAAATTGAGATTTTGTACTTTTATGGTGAACAGCAGGATTTTCACATATGCTGATAATACTGCTAAAATATCCCAGAATTGTATGTGTCATGTAAGTTAGATATATGCTGTGTCTCAATTTAGGGTCTGCATCCTTCGAAGGACCCAGCCTTTGAGGTCTTCGAAGGCAAGTCCTTCGGAGAGAAAAGTGACAATCTACGCCACTCGACGTCACCATTTTCTCTCTTTCTTTCTTCTTTTTCGGTCGCAAAGAATCTTGGGATATGTGAGGCAACGAAGGATAGTAGCGATGCATCCTCCAGGGAAAAGAAGGCTGCATTTGTGGGTTGCATTTGGAGAAGCCTTTCAAATTGGGACAGCCTTTGTGCGGCGTTGTGACGTAATCAGCCTTCAAAGATGCAGCCCCTGAATTGAGACACAGCAAGAGACAGCCAA